>MJUU01059098.1:112188-147854 GCA_002080025.1 Modiolus philippinarum | reverse complement strand
AAACGGGTGGGGCCATAAACCCGAAATTAAAACCCGGGATAGCCATTATGCCAAGAAACCACATACTGAAATTTGAAGATGATCCGTCCACTAGAAACAAAGTTATGCTGGCCACAGACGCCGACGCCGACGACTGCGCCATACCATAATACGACCGCAAAATTTTTGCGGTCGTATAAAAATAATACTCCAAAGACAATGAAAAACACAAATAGCATAAGACATCACACAAGTACAGTATATGTATAGTCCCTGCATCACATAAGTACCACACAGAAAAGAAAAATGTATATTGATCATACCATCAATGGAGTATGCATCAAGAATCTTGGAGTCAAAACAAACTGCAATCTCCAAAGACATGAAACAGGTAAAGAAAAGACAGATCCAATACATATGTATACCTCAACAGGATATGTCACATTATAGAAACTCCTGAAGAAAATTGAATAAGACTCCCTTATAGACAGGAGAATAATTGTTGAACTTTGATTAGATCCAATGGGATCTGGTAAATAAGGTGTATTTGTATTATTTACTTTGTCACAAGTTGGTGAAAGCAGTACAAGTGGAGGGGTTACAGTCAGATACACTGACCATTTAGATAGAGGCAAATCTATCAAGAGAGTTAAAACAATAAATTCTTCCAATGAGAAATTGGTGGGATCCCCTTCAAGTGACTGCAACAGCTTTTTTTTTTTGAGTTCAGAACAAGATCTAGAATGACCCTTCTAAGACTGGAGTTTAAGACTGGAGTTCAAAACATTCTCTGTTTTCTGGTATTTCAGGCAGACTCGCCATACTCCCATGAAAGAACTTCTTTTCATAATTTCTTTTACGGTAGTTTCATGATTTCATCCGCCAAATTCACAATAAACAATGGGTGTACGCACGAAAACCCGTCAAAAGTGTCAGCGAAATCAACTTTCGTTTTGTTGTTGACAATATAAACCGGAAGTAGTGATTTCTTCATAGAAAGGAAAAATCAAGAGAGCTTCAAATGAAATTTCAGTTGTCTCTCTTTGATCAATTCAAGTGAAAAAGTGGGAAAATTTGAAAGCGGATTTTGTTAGGCCATAAAAAAATAATTTATTGGTTCACAGGCCCTCCCTCATCTAGTTTGAGGCTTGAAAAAAACCCCTCATTGACCCTATTTTTTGCCATTTCAATAAAATAAAAACAAAAAATCACCTCCCTCACTACATTTTTGGTGGTTTTTACAATGTAAAAAGCTGCCTCATCCATTTTTTGGCAAATAAAAAGATAAAAAAAATCACCTCCCTCCCTCATTATTTTAAATGAAAAATTGCCTGAGAACCAATTAATTAATTTTGTATGGCCTTACTGTTGTATTTATTTTTGGGGGGCAATAAATAAAAGCCAGCCGCCAGGTTTTTATCCATGTGGCGGTATATGAGAACCAGATAATTAATTTTACATGGCCTTAAATATTTTCTGGTTTTTCAAATCATTAAATTTTATTTGCCTTGATGAAATATAAGTTGTTGAAATTTCTAGGTGTTGTACTAAAATCCATTATAATATCAATATTCAGTTAAAACATATTCAGATTCACAATATTTTAATATTCAAGATCAAGTATTTTATACCATCTTATTAAATAAACATACAGATCTGATGAAATAAATATCACAGTATTTATGGTCAATAATATGCACAAGATGAATTATACTAATGTAAAATGTTTTAAATAAGTTCATTATGTATCTTGGCTGTCTTTCCTGATTTATTTTGAAGGATACCTTTCAACAATACATCCATGACCCTAAAAATAAATTAAAAAAAAACACAATTTACCATTTACTTGTGAAATTTTTTATATCCTTGTAGTTTAGACAACTAAAATGATCAAGACTTAAAAGCAACAAAAAGAGAATAGACTTGATTTCTAGAAGTTTTAATAATAAAACTGTTACATACCAATTGTATAGTGTCATAAGGCCTAAAAAAATTAGTTGTGTTTCCGGTAATAATCCTCTGAAAAATTTGGGTCGGTAGGTCGGATTTATTTATTTATTTTTCTTCTTCAGATCGATTTCTTTGTGATTTGGACGATTCCGGTCATTAATTTAGTTTGACCCAGAAAATATACCGTATCCCTTCCCTTACTTACTGTAACTGGAAGTCGAAAACATTGGCACAAAAACAATTTTTTTCTTGGCCTTTTCTTAGATTTTGAAGAGTAGACAGCATTACCAGACATAATTCGATCAATTAATGCGCTTAGACATGAACAATATCTAATGAAATCGTCATGTCGCTCTAAAAATCGGCAGTTTTACAAACAGGAACGAAACCGTGGTCAGTCGAGCATCCAAACTTTTTAATTTTATGAAGTCAGAATAAAAAAGTTTGAGTCTGGGGTCTATACTAGGGTCGGTCCACCAACTGAAAATACAAATATTTTTTTTTAGGCCTAACAGATATTTGTTGACATTGACATCTATAATTCTGTAATTTATTTCATATGTCTCTCATCTTGATATAAAAGTAAATAATAAGTCGTTATTTCACTTCTGATTTTCAATCATATCTACTTGTGTTGATACTCATTCTTCGGGTGTAAGAAAGGTGTAAGAGAAAGTTCAAATCATTTGAATAAATTGGAACCCACCATAAATTCTTATGCCTGTCTCAAGACAGGAATATTTGTTAATGACTATTTTACATTATACTATGCTGTCATATGGTGTGTTTACCATTTTTTGTTAACATCAATTTTTTTTTTTTTTTTTGCAGAAGGGGGTGCGTTTTATATAACAGAACAGATTGACTAGACATTTTTTTCTTTGTGTAAGGATGACCAGATTATCATTGTCAATTTGGAAAATGTTTTAAGAGTTCAAAATCTTGTCCTACCTTCTGATTTTCAATAAATTTGGGAAATTAATGTTTGATAGTTATGGCGGATTTCCTGGCTCTTTAACGTATTATATTTGCAATTCTTCAATGAACATACCAATATTCCTAAAGTAACACATATAACAAGTCCTTCTAAACTCCTGTCTTTTATTTGCCAATCAACCAATCAAGATTCTATAGAAATTCTATTGTATACCAATTTGTACTGCCTGAAGGGGTTTACCTTGATACTCGTGAAATGACAAATTGGTATACAAAAGAATTCTATAGAATCTTGATTGGTTGATTGACAAAGAAAAGATAGGAGTTTTGAAGGAGTTGTTATAGGTGTTACATGAGGAGTATTGGTATGTTCATTGAAGAATTGCAAATATAATACGTTAAAGAGCCAGGAAACCCACCATAATTTGATGTTCCATGCATGCAGTCACTGATCAAAAGATTTTATTAGGGAGAGAAAACGTGTATTGGAAGCCGCAATGTTTGTTTATTGTGAACTGTATGTTTATAGGTAATTCTAGTAATTGCATATATCACCTGCTGGGGAACAATTAGATTATTGATTTTTCTCTAATGAGCTGACCTTGTGCACAAATATTTGGATAGTAATTAATGGTGCAGATGACACTTTAACCAAAATTAATAACTGTTTTATTGTGCCTTTGTCATTGATAAAGTTTTGCTTTTGAATTTTACGCATATATTGCAATTCTCAGCCCTTTATGCAATTCTTACCAGTTTTATTTTTTATACCAAATTGCATTTCCATTAATCATGCTGGACAACTAATTCAGTAAAATAAGAACAAATTCTAGGGTTTTTGCAAGATTTTTCTCAGTAAATGTTATGAATTACATGAAGGCAAGATAGCAAGATGAAAATGCTACTAAAATTATTGGAAATTGTGCATGATGCTAATCATGATCTTTCTCCTGCATTTTGTATATACGAACTACATTTAAGCTTAGAAAGGGGATGCATTTTATGCTTCAATGTGTTTATATTCAACAAAAACGGTAAGTTTAAATTCAATAAAGAGATTCCCTTCCCTTATGCTATAGGTGAATACTCATCGTTAAAAAATGTGAAAATGTCAGGTGACTCCTGACATGTATTATCGAGTTTGTATTTAATTTTCTGGTTATTATAGCCAGTCTACCATCAGTACCACTATCTTGTGTTGTATGTCACTTCTTTAGAAAGTATAATTTACTTACCAGTCCACCTGCAGCACAGGCTGCTACTAATGCATACTGTCCATCTTCTTTCTCTAATCTGTTAGCTGCAGTCGTTACTAATCTCACACCTGTGGCTCCAAATGGATGTCCTATTGATAAAGAACCTCCCCATGTGTTAAATTTCTCCATTGGTGGTACTCCAACCTATAAGAAAAGATATGTATGGTAAAACTATGTGGTTCTTCTAAATTTTTTATTATGGGTACAGAGACATACAAAATGTATTCTGTCACTTTATTTTACCCTATCTATTTTATTAGGCTGTTCCAGAAAAACATACATGGGACGGGGGAAGGCACTTTCAAATTGCTGCTATGGATGGGTGTTATTAAAGTCAGAATTCATGAGCAAATAGAAAAAAATCCTATATTGCATCTATGGGTGGTCATGACAATTTTTAAGTGCCTTTCCCCCCTCCCATGTATGTTTTGCTGGAACAGCCCTAAAACAACATTTTTTCAGAAAATTATTATAAAGCCATTTCTCATCCAATTTCTTTAAAATCTGTATCAATAATTAAAGTAGAGAAATTAATCAATTATCATTGTTTATTTGGATATAATTTTCTAAGTTGTCATTTTAGAGAACGGGTGATTTAAACACAAAGTAAAAATATTACCTCATAACTGGGACTAATATAACAGGGATTTGAAACTATTTAACAAACCAGTTTGAGCGAATAAAAAACGGTGTCCCAGCTACGATTTTCGGTTGTAACTTCTGATTTACTCAACATAAAATCATTCTGAAAAGCTGATTTATCGCATATTTACAACATAAAATTTTAATTCAAACAACAATGAAATTCTTACTTAAAATGGGTAATAAATGCACCATAGGTTGTTTTCTTGTGTAAAGAGATCGTAAAATTATCGAGAAACTGTCCAATGACAGTTATCGGTGATTAATGAGCATCAGAACAATGAAAATAAAGAAAATTGGCTAACTTTAACTTGCTAGTTTACATGTCAAATTCAATCCTACAATTACAAAATTTTACCAGGATAAAGCTCTTTGGATTGGCTTTATAGCCATATATAATTTATGCAGGAAAATTTCTTAACAGTGCTGATAAATTTTTGACTGATGTGACAACGCTTATGCAATTTTTAGAAATAAAGTTTGGAGTTCAAACACTACACTTTTCAAAGTGTATTTTAAAACTAAATTTTCAACTAAATTTAAAGAAAAATATACCATGATTCACATCAAAGTTTCATCTTTTCAATTATGTAAAATTTGTAGCATTAAATATTTCGGGGAAAATAAAAAGTGTACTGAAAAAAACGTCATGAAGTGTAAAATTTCCCGGTATATTTCTAAAAAATCCAAAATTATACAACTTTTAGAGCAAAGTTTGTGCCTTTTGGAATAAATTCATTTTACAAAAAATATACTATGATTTTCAGCAATCTTTTTTTTATAAAATGGTGTACTTTGTATCAAAATCGGTGAAAAAATGTAGCTGTAAAGTGTACTAAAACTTTCCTATGTTTCAACAGAGAAATGCTAAAAAATACGACGATTTACAGGTAAATCTGCCGAGACACCGAAATTATAAGAAATGGGAATGTTTCATATCCCTGTTATATTAGTCCCAGCTCATAAGTAAAAATATGACATCATATTTTTAATTGCACATATAAGGATTTTCCACAAATAAAATAAAGGGCTACGCCGAGGGCAGCATGATACGACCGCAGCATGTCGACCACTGAAAAATCAACAAGTGAATGTGGACACAGTAAAGATTAGATGGACACAAAAAGAAGCTTGACACAGTTATTAGCTGGACACAAACAAGGGAAAAAATTAACCCTTTTGATCACTAATTGATAAAAAAAAAACTGTAAGAGCTATGCAAAATATGTTACTTTCAACTAAAAGCTTACACCAAGAGAAATCCAAAGACAAAAATTCCATCAAATCTGATGAAAAATAAAGATTTGACATATTTAGAAAAATTGCAATTTGGGCCCCTATGACCCCTTGTAGCTCGGAAACGGTAAGAGCTACGCCAAATCCATTGGCATTCATCTGAAAGCTTAGATCAAAAGGAATCCAAGAAAAAAAAATCCCATAAAAATCCGATGAAAAATAAAGATTTGACATATTTAGAAAAATTGCAATTTTGGCCCCTTTGACCCTTGTGGCTCGGAAACGGTAAGAGCTACGCCAAATCTGTTGACATACTACTGAAAGCTGAGATCAAGAGGAATCCAAAGAAAAAAATCGCATCGAAATCCGATGAAAAATAAAAATTTTAAATGAACTGCAAATTCACAATTTTGACCCCGTTCGGCCCCTCATAGCTTGGAAAGGAAACAAGTAACCAAAAATCTAACAGCCGAGCACCTTATTAATTTTTCGAAAGGAATTCATTGAAAAAAACTGCGTCAAAATCAGACTTAAAATATAAAAAAAAAAATTTTGAGATTCGCCCCTGTTGGGCCCCATTTATCTCGTGAGCAGTACATGCTACGTGAAATCCATTGGCATACTACAGATTGTCAATTTCCTCAGCAGCACACTGAAACAAACCCCATCAAAATCCAATAAATAATAAAGATTCTACAGTCAATTATGTGAAAACATCAAATTTAACCCTTTTTGGCCCCTTTTTTAAAAACGGGTGGGGCCACAATGACCAAAACTAAGCCAAGCCTTCCTTCTGTGCCAAGGAACATTGTGTTAAAATTTCATAAAGATTGATCAACTGAAACTAAAGTTATTGACCAAAAACAAAAGTGTCTACAGACAACGACAACGACGATGACAACGATGACGACAGCACCATACCATTATACGACCGCAAAAATTTTTGCGGTCGTATAAAAATTACTTTTTGTTTAAATTTTTGAAGCTTTAATACTACAACTTAAAAAATCAAGTCAAAATTATCCATTAAAACTGTATGAAATTATCTAATTAACAGTGAAAACTATATCAAAATTGGATAAGAAATGGCTTCACAATAATTTTTTGAAAAAATTTGGTAATACAGTAGTCCCTCTCTTGTGAGGCCACCCCTACTGCAATGAAAAACTGGCCTTTCAAATGAGGTGGCCTTCCATGAGAGGACTCTCTTCTGATCATTCCCAATATGATAATTTTAGAACTTACAAGCTCTCTTTTCCTCTCTGTTTGAGAGTAAGTACACTTCTGTATGTGAGAAAGAATACATACAATGATAAACCTCATGATTTCACATTGCTAGTTTCTAAATTTAATATATAGAAATCTTACAATTTTGTAGGATTAGGTAAAGATTTTGAAGAAAAATTGCAAAAAATCAAATTTTGTATCTTTGACATTCTGTTTGTTCTTTAAATCGTGTTCAAAGAATTTTTTTCAATAAATTTACAACAGGTATTGTCATTATAGCTTCAAAGAAAAAATTAAATTCTTGATTATTTGAACACAGATTTTAAAGGGAAATAACCCATAACGGTAAAAACGGTATTAAAAAAAACAATAAACAAAAAGTGACAAAAACAAACATGAATTTTCTTGATCTGATGATGTTTTCTCAATTATCAAAACATATTTATGGAATGGAGTAAAATATTAACAGCTTAATTGGGCCATTTAGCAGTACAGGTAACCTATGTAATTTATGAATGGGTTAATTGACATGTAAACATCGCCGATGTTTATTTAACAAATCCGTTAATTTGTCAAAAAGAAATGATAAAGCTACTAATCAACTTTGGGGCCCAGAAAAGGACAGAAAGACAGCTGCAAGATATAATTGTTGACATTTTTCACAAAAATGTGTTTTTGAAAACTTATTATATGTGACCTAAAGAACAAAGGTCACTTCCAGGTCAAATTTTCAACAACTTCCGGTTTGATCGCAATTTGTAAACAGTGAGTGTTTGGCCGTTTATATGAGGTAAAAAGAGTCATTTAGACACGAAAAGGGTGGCCGCTGGACGCGTCAGGCGGGTGGCCGTCTATATGGGGTCATTTTGTACATTAAAATGTTAATGCAAAGGAAATATGGCCGTATAAACCGGGTGGCCTCCCAAACGAGGGGCCGTTAAGTAGAGGGACCACTGTATATGAAATATACAGTGAAAAGACTTTGTGACCTAATACTTTTTGTACGTCTCTGTATGATAAATCCAGCTTGATAATAAAGTAAAATTTGGACCTTTATATATGGTTAAAAGAAATAGTTCAAAGTAGACCAAAATTAAGAGCAATTCATCATGAAATGCACCATATGAACAAGGACAATAACTTACAACAAATAACTATAAAATGAAATATACATATAACATTGTATTGACATTTGTATTATGAAGGAAGGTACAAAAAATAGCTTTTGGAACTTGATTGCATTTGGATTTTGAAGTTGTTATGAAGTAAATAATTTCAATGCTCAATACCGTCACATTTAAAAATGAAGTGGAATTCATCACTTAATCAAACAATAGGAATAATGATGACATGAACTGATTAATATTGAAATCTGGTTTCTGACCAATTTTGTTTTAACCCTTAACGTGCGGGGAACGAGTATTTCGTTTTTGATTTACGTGCAGCCAGTACGGGAAACAAGTATACAAATGTACTCATTTTTGACTTGTTTTCTCGCTATGACAACATCCGTTAAACAACAAAGGCTGTTTTTCCCAAAACAGAAATAGAACTGTGATTCAAAAGCTGGTGAAGGTTGTTTTGAGCAATGTCACAGTAATAAAAATTGTTGATTGGCTAAATAATAAACAGCTGCGTCAAGTTGCATGATACGCCAGTCGTCACCCTTCAAAACTTTAAGTGATTTAGGTAAGGGGTTCTCAATTCAGAAACACCTGTAACTGCCTAATTAAGCTTGATTTCTCTTTAAGAAATTAATCAGCAAAGTTTAAAGTGAGCCGATCAAAGTACTTATCAGTTAGAGCGCAACATGTAAAAAAATTGCCTTAAAATTGAAAATAAAGTCCAATAACTCTTGCAAGAAAAATCGAAATTTCACGAAAAAGTATACAGATTGTGAGGCTATCATTTCCAATTCCTCTACAAAGTTTGAAGTGAATTGGCCAAAGGGTTGTCAAGTTAGAGCGCGACATGTAAAAAATTGCCTTAAAATTGACGAATAAAGTCCCATAACTCTTGCAAGACAAGAGCTGGCCCCGAATGGCAGCCTGATATACCCCCGCTCATTGAACCCTGAATCAATGTGGCAAGTGCAAATTTAATTGTATAGGGACACAATACAAGTGTGGACACAATTCAAGTATAAACACAATGATATAATCATAGTAACAAACATGTTCAACGATAACTGTCTGCACAACAATTGAATCTGCCTTACATTTCTAAAAGAAATTGTGACAAAAATTCCATAAATTGTACAACAATGAAAAACAATGACGTCTCGGAAAACAAGAAGTGCTTATAACATAACCTTGAAATCCGAATACACGATAGATTGGACCATAAGGAATATCTGTGCATAATAACAATTGAATCCTACTTACAGTTTCAGATGAAATTGTGACGAAAAATTCCATATATTGTGCAACAATGAAAAACAATGATGTCTCGGCAAACAGGAAGTGCTTATGACTTAACCTTGAAATCGGAATACACGATAGATTTGACCATAAGGAAGGTCTGTGCAAAACAACAATTGAATCCCACTTACAGTTTCAGAAAAAATTGTGATGAAAAATTCCATATAATGTACAACTATGAAAAACAATGATGTCTCGGCAAACAGGAAGTGCTTATGACTTGACCTTGAAATCGGAATACACAATAGATTGGACCATAAGGAAGCTCTGTGCAAAACAACAACTGAATCCAACTTATAGTTTCAGAAAAAATTGTGACGAAAAATTCCATATAATGTACAACAATGAAAAACAATGATGTCTCGGCAAACAGGAAGTGCTTATGACTTGATCTTGAAATCGGTATACACGATAGATTGGACCATAAGGAAGCTCTGTACAAAACAACAATTGAATCCCACTTACAGTCTCAGAAAAAATTGTGACGAAAATTTCCATATATTGTACAACAATGAAACACAATGTCTCGGCAAACAGGAAGTGCTTATGACGTAACATTAAAATTGGAATACACGATAGATTGGACCATAAGGAAGCTCTGTACAAAACAACAATTGAATCCCACATACAGTTTCAGAAAAAATTGTGACGAAAATTTCCATATATTGTACAACAATGAAAAACAATGACGTCTCGGCAAACAGGAAGTGCTTATGACGTAACATTAAAATCGGAATACACGATAGATTGGACCATAAGGTAGATCTGCGCATAACAACAATTGAATCCCTCTTCCAGTTTCAGAAAAAAATGTGACGAAAAATTCCATATGCTGTACAACAATTAAAAAAACAATAAAGTCTCGGCAAACAGGAAGTACTTATGCGGTAACCTTGAAATCTATATATACTCATGGGACCATCATGAGGAAGCTTTTGTGGAAATATGAATTAATTCTGTAAAGTAGTTGCTGAGAAAAGTGTGGTTACGGACGAACGGACGAACGAACGGACGGAGGTAAACCAGTATACCCCCACTACTATGTAGCGGGGTATAAAAAATGGAAATTTCACGAAAAAGTATACAGATCATAAGGCTATCATATCCAATACCTCTACAAAGTAAGAAGTGAATTGGCCAAAGGGTTGTCAAGTTAGAGTGCGAAATGTAATCAAAGTCCCAAAGGGACTGGTGGATTAGTGTCTATGATGGCAATGATCAGTATCTAATCTATTGATATTTTATGTACACTGTCCAATAGTGTCCATGTATGATATGAATAATTGCCTGTCAATGTCGTGCATAATTACTCATTTTTTACTATGGGTCTAATTATAATGATGATATCAAGACCAAGAAAGGTAAAAAAAACATGTTTTGCTCATCAAGAAAATTAACATGCCTTTCTGACAGTCAGCAAGTATTTACTGGTGGCCATCTTCATTTGATCACACCAGCCAATCAATGGCAATCAAACCATTAGAGACAAATATTCAAAGAATTTTGATTTTATACCAGAAACCTATTACATTTTATGGGTTCCCTGCTGTACACTCAACATAGACTAAACAATGACAGCGACATCTTGATCAAGTACAGTTTGAAATTTAATTCTAAAGAAGATACCTGAATGAAAGGTTTGTGAATGCTGACAAGACGCAAAACCTGACAAGACATGCTCTTTATGGAGATAATAATTAGTCCAAGAAAAACACGAAGACATGAAAACGATGATCTGTGCCAAGTCCTTTGTGCAACAATGCATCTCAATTCGCGCTATGATATACATTCTCATGCAATTGAAAAATGACTGTTATGCATTGTAAATACTCAAATGACATTATCTCAAGTTTTGTTTGACCAAACTCTGATCAACGGCAATTAACACGGAACAACCCGGACTGAACATTGTTGGACGAACGGCAATCAACAGACCAACACCCCTGCATGATCCTATTTCGAATTTAGTCAATTCCAACCCCGATCGTTGCAAAATATCGTCTGTTTCGGAATATGCACCTTGACAACTGTTTCCAGGTAATACTTTGTATTTACCGATGTATGACTTCTTCAGTATTTTGTTTTGAGTCGGCCATTACATGTATACCGAACGCGGACCGGGTACTGCTAAAGTGAGAAACGAAATCGAAACGAAACGAAACGAAATTGACGAAACGAAACGAAATGAAAGAAATTAAGAAACGAAATATGACGAAACGAAACGAAATCTAACGAAATGAAACGAAATGAAAAATAAATAAACGAAATAAGCAAAATAAGATAAAGGGAATTAAACTAAGAATTGTAAAGAAACGGGTCGAAACTAAGACCTGATGATAGAGCAAATGATAAGAAATCGCTGTCATCTGCAGAATTGGACTTTTAACACCACGAAAGTCACGAAGTGGAATGAAAGGAAACAAACCATTTAATGCAAAACTTTAAAAAATATGATTTTTCATAATGAACCTGTTTAAATGATCACAACATTTTTCTGATGGTAGTATTGCTGATCGCAATTTTAATTAGTTGCCTGATTAATTGTTGTTTTTAAGTTTTGTTCAAATTGTCTTAAACTTTGAAAATACAGAAATTCCCATACATGTGTTTCCCTAAAGTATCACATAACATTCCAATTTCCAAATCTGACCCGATAGAAAATTACTTATTAATTGAAAGTCATTGCATGGCTATTTGATTTTATATTGAAATGTATTTCCTATAGAGTCTGGTGTTAAGCCAAAACATCTAACAACCATTTACTTGTAGTATTTAAACATAAATACCGTCAATTTCTACGTGTAGGATATGGTCATCATGCCTGAAAAGAACTCGATGAACCCAACTGTTTAATTAAAGCATGGAATAAAAATAAAGACCAAATTTTGAAGTTTAATCAGATCATTAATTATCTGTCTGGATCAATGAATGTATTCCCACAATACTGTGATATACTGTATCAACAGCTGGTGACCATCTTAGATAATACTCGGTCCTGTTCATAAATAAAATAAATGACTAAATACCGAAGTTACTGTGAATTTAAATTCTGCATCTATCTAAGAAAGTTCAGTCCATACGGGAGTAGTCGTTCCTTAGAAAACAAGTCAATGTTCGCTGTTTTCGCTATGTTGGGTGGTTGATTGCTTGTATCTGGACCATTTATTACCCTTTTGGTCTAAATTTGTACATGTCATGGGATACTTTCAATAACTGTTTGAAGGAGACGACAGAATTACTTTTGTGACTATGTACGGTTCGAATTGGTCTATATTGATTCCAGATGGAAAAAGGTTTGTATGGTCCAATGACGTTAAGCTTTTTCTCGATGGCAGCCCTCTTTGATGGGATGCTCATCTGCCGGAACGAACTTCCCAAGGGCTATTGTGACCAAATTCAATTTAAAATAAGTGTGTACTACTGTTATTTTAATATCCCAATTGGTAATCTGGTCCAGATGCGGACCAGTCAGTCATAACTTGTAAAGTGGACTACCAAAAATCAACTTAACTTTACCAAGTTGTTTCAGAGATCCTTGAACTTCAAAATGATGCAAAATCTTCTAATGGCAATAGCCAGGTGAACTACAAAGGAAAATTAAGGTGGAAAGACATTGAAAAGATACAATTTATACAGGTGTCCTTTTCAATATTGACTTTCTTACTCTTAGGTTTATTTTGATGCTGAACATATGGAATGAGAAATCGTCACGGGGAAATCAGAAGTCTGTGTTTTTTTTAATACAACATGATTATTACATGTATATGTTAGTAAAATTTACACTTGTTTTCAGATTACAAAAACAGGAAAACAGCAAACACCTACAATGGCCAGGAACTACAATCACATGCCACAATTTACAAGCAAACTGCACCAGAAAAACAATAATGAAAACAAGAGACAAACATAAATAACGATAGGAACTCGGGATAGCCGGACTTGGTACCGGCACCAGCAAAAGCCAGTGGTAGGGTTAAACCGGTTTATGGGTACCCAAACCTCCCCTTTCTCTATCCCGTTTCCCTATAGTATCATAAACACGCGAATACAACCCAATGCAGGTAGACTACTAACTCAATGACCACTATCTTGGAACAGAAAAAGCATAAGACAAAACGTAATTTAGAAAGAAGGGTCAAAGAGTGCTCGCCGCTAAACTGCCGGCTAGCTCAAGGAATCTAGTCTGCTGGTAAAACACTGTCGCACTACGGAAGAAAAATCAAACTCAAAACTTCCCGAAGGGTTTAGTAAAGAGTCTTCATGTATTTCAGCAGACATCGGCAGTATCAGTGAGAAGCCAGTATATATGTAAAGTCTTCAGGTCACTGGAATCCAAAGCCAATTTAACGGATTTGTTCAGAATATCTCGTCGATATCCACTATTACGTAAAGAATGTAAGTTACGTCCCAGTTTTTCTGGATTATTAATCAGAGCACACATAAACCGAAAGTCCGGCAATGGCTTCAATAACGTACAAAAAAGGAACTAAAGAGCGATGGGCTAAAAAAGACCCCCGCCCCAGGATTTTAATCAATGTCAAATTTCATGCTGTTGTGGGAAACCATTATTTGAAGGAAACTTTCATATAGGTGGTGGACGATTGCAATATACAGTACTAAAAATTCTATGACAGTTGTAATGACAGTTGTGGAGACCAATACTTTATATACAATAATGGCAAACTCCATGGTAAAACCATAAAGTCATGATTCTGTGGCATTTATGTGGCGGTACTCCGTTCATTAATAAGACGAAGTGCAGGTTTCCTACCGGAATCCCTCAAAGTTTCAAATAGCTAGTGGCTGTTTAAATTGTACCTGTATCTGTAGATGGAGGCAAATTAATTGCATGTTCTCATCAATTTTGTGTCATCATATTTCATTCTTTGGTTTAGGTGCGTTTGTTATATATTTCATGGTGGGTGGATGAACGAACGAACAGACAAGTGAATGGACACGTAATCACTTAATTGTGCATAGATTATTGCGTCAAAATACTACAGCTGGGCCTATTAGATATTATAACGTAGCCCTCAGTCCACACCGTTCATGTGAGGGTTAAAAAACCTCACAGGAACGTAGTGGACTGTAGGTTACATTATCGTATCTATGGGCCTATGTATTACGGTAAAACGAATGAATTTATTAATATAGAGTAAATGCATATGGGACAAGGACAATGTATCTATAAATACATGGCAAAATCAAGCAATGGAACGCTTTTATTGTTGTTCTTCATCTTGAAGTCACAATGAGATCTTCAACAATTTAACTTGTAATTAGAAAAAAAATATATAGAAAACCAAGAAACTTGCATCAAATTTACAAGTATTCTCTAGAAATGTACTTACATTTTCTGAGCGTTTACATAGTGTTAGGTCTGAACAATCGAATTTCATCGTCCCTTTCTATAATGTAAACCCCTGTACGGCTTTTAAATGTTCTGTAAAATTTCGAACGACCTATTCCCTTGAATTGTTTCCCACCTGAAAGGTTGCCCCTTTAACAGTAGTAGTATATACGATTTAATAGAAACGACTTAAAAACATCAAAGCATAATTTTCTACATGACATTATACTGCTTCTTCATTTTAAGAAATTCAATGAAATAAGTTTTCCTCACGTTTCTATAGACGAAATGGACCTTTGTCGACGTCCGTCGGATCTTGGTTGTTTTTAAGGATTCTCTCTTTTTTAGGAGTACTGATCATTTTGAAAAAAAAAATAACATGTTTCAAATATTTTTATTTGCCGTATTCGAGGGTAAATTTTTACCGTGTCTGATGAAATCTGATAAAAATAAAAAGTGCAAGTCTAAATCTAATTTCTGTTTCCTCGTTACTGACAATAAACGGTACCCTCTGTCTATCAACCAATATGAGCCCGAAAAAAATCGATAAAAAGGGTTGCATTGGTATCGGGACACGGGATAACAGGAAATAAGAGTACTCTTTTAGATTTCAACTTTGAAAATCACACTTCTAAAAAATACAGCCTAGTAATTATCATGACTATTTTAACCTTCATATTTCCTCCCAATCAACTTAAAGTCTGCCATATTGATCACTGAAACAGGGTCAAAATATATTTATTTTATTTATTATTATTTACAGTTTTCACAACACATAATTTGTTTCTAATCATTCCCAGTCGGTTGCAAACGTGCATTATCATTTGCTTTATCATCAGGCCGTTTCTTTTTTTATTCTTTACTTCTCCTCTTTTAATGCATTTTGTTTGTTTTGTCTTTCTTTATTTTTCATTTCATTTCGTTTCGTTTCGTCGTATTTCGTTTCTTTATTTTTCTCATTTTGTTTCGTTTTGCCACATTTCGTTTCGTTTCGTTGCATTTCGTTTCGTACCCAACGCGGACCTCGGAGAAGATACTAAATGACAATCGCAACAAGTATAATGGAACAGCCAACGTGGAACAGCCGTACTTTTCCATTCATTGATAACTAGAAATGTAAACAACATTACGTCTTCCGTAGATTGCAAATGATGGACCGTTGTTCTCGGCGGCTAACGAATTTGATTTTTTATTTCCAATGCGTTGTTCTTTTATGATTCATTTCAAAACAGTCACATCGTTTCAATGACGGTTCAGGGAACTACGTTTACGCCATTCATACAAATGTAAATAAAGGCATCGGTCTTCTATATTCATACATCTACACACAAAATTTTATGAATGGCAAATTCATTCGGTGATTAATTAACGAAATCGGGCACCATTTAAGTGTTGAAAAGTTCGGGCAATCAAATTAATGTTCAATGAAATTAGACTATTGAGAGTCAGAGTTTTTTATGAGATCAGGAAGATGTGTATGAGGTTTCCTGAAAAGGATTCTTTTAGCAAGGGTATGATCACTAATGTTTGATTGGGTGAGGTTGGTCACCTGGGTCGTAACATAGGATAGAATTCTATCCTTTGGATAGACACTAATCCAAACAAGTGATGACCCTAAAGGATGTCTCGCCTGTCCCTGCTGGACTCTAAATTGATGTAAAATCTAAGTGAACTAATCAGAAAAATGAACATGCTCACTAGACTGTGAAATTGAGGTCAAGGACAAANGTAACCTGCCAGTAAAACGTACATTCTGTGCTGGCCACCATGTTTTTTGTCAAATAAGAACAAAATGAGCAATCTTTGTAAAGGACCTTTAGTACATCAGTCCTATAAAGTTGGATTAAATTTGCTACAGCAGTTTGAGGGGAGAAGATGAAAATGTGATTTTTCCATAATGTCAAATTTTAAATAATGTTCCTTGCTGGTAGCCATGTTTTTCATCTGATCAGAACAGAATGAGCAATCTTTGTAAAGGACCTTTAGTACATCATTCCTGTAAAGTTTGGTTGAATTTGTTTCAGCTGTTTAAAAGGAGTAGATGAAAATGTGATTTTCCAATATGGGGCCAATGTTAAATTATGTTCCGTGCTGGCTGCCATGTTTTTTTAACAGATCAGAACAAAATGAGCAATCTTTGTAAAGGATCTTCCATTCATCATTCCTGTAAAGTTTGGTTGAATTTGCTTTAGCTGTTTCAGAGGAGAAGATGAAAATGTGATTTTCCCATAGGGCCAATGTTAAACTATGTTCCGTGCTGGCAGCCATGTTTTTTATCGGATCAGAACAAAATGAGCAATCTTAGTGAAGGACCTGAAGTACATTATTCCTGTAAAGTTTTGTTGAATTTGCTTCTGCGGTTTCAGAGGAAAAGATGAAAATGTGATTTTTCCCACAGGGTCCAATGTTAAACCCAAGTTCCGCACTGGCGGCCATGTTTTCTATCAGATCGGAACAAAATGAGAATTCTTAGTGAAGGACCTCTAGTACATTATTCCTGTAAAGTTTGGTTGAATTTGCTTCAGCAGTTTCAGAGGAAAAGATGAAAATGTGATTTTTCCCATGGGGTCTAATGTTAAACCTAAGTTCCGCGCTGGCGGCCATGTTTAATATCGGATCGGAACAAAATGAGCATTCTTAGTGAAGGACCTCTAGTACTCCATTCCTGTAAAGTTTTGTTGAATTTGCTGCAGCGGTTTCATAGGAAATAAAGGGCTACGCCGAGCAAAATCCGTTGACATATCTCTGAAAGCTTAGATCAAGAGGAATCCAAAGAAAAAAATCCCATGGAAATCCGATGAAAAATAAAGATTTGACATATTTAGAAAAATTGCAATTTTGGACCCTTTGACCCCTAGTAGCGCAGAAACGGTAAGAGCTACGCCAAATCCATTGACATACTACTGAAAGCTTAGATCAAGAGGAATCCAAAGAAAAAAATCCCATCGAAATCCGATGAAAAATAAAGATTTGACATATTTAGAAAAATTGCAATTTTGGCCCCTTTGACCCCTTGTAGCTCGGAAACGGTAAGAGCTTTGCCAAATCTGTTGACATACCTCTGAAAGCTTAGATCAAGGGGAATCCAAAGAAAAAAATCCCATTGAAATCCGATGAAAAATAGAAATTCCACAAATATCTGCAAATTCGCAATTTTGGCCCCTTCGGCCCCTCATAGCTGGGAAAGGAAACAAGTTATCAAAAATCTAATAGCCGAGTGCCATATTAATTTTTCACAAGGAATCCATTGAAAAAAACTGCATCAAAATCGGACTTAAAATAAAAAAATTAATTTTTTGAGATGAGCCCCTGTTGGGCCCCATTTATCTCGTGAGCGGTACATGCTACATGAAATCCGTTGGCATACCACAGATTGGAAATTTCCTCAGGAACACACTGAAACAAACCCCATCAAAATCCAATAAATAATAAAGATTCTACAGTCAAATATGTGAAAACACCCAATTTAACCCTTTTTTGGCCCCTAATTCTGAAATGGGCGGGGCCAAAAACTAAAGGAAAAAAAAGTTTCTCAAGAATGTTCCAAAAACATCATACTAAGATTTGAAAACAATCCGTCCACTAGAACCAAAGTTATGCTGTCCACAGACACGAAAATACCTAATTTAACCCCTTTTTTGCCTCTTTTTCAAAAACTGGTTATTCAGGGAACGCGAAATTAAAACCCGGGCTTAAGCTTGTGCCAACAAACATCATGCTAAAATTTGGTAACAATCGGTTCACTAGAACCAAAGTTATGCTGTCCACAGACGCCGACACTGACGCTGACGCCAGCGCCATACCATAACACGACCGCAAAATTTTTGCGGTCGTATAAAAATGAAAATGTGATTTTTCCCATAAGGTCCAATGCTAAACCTAAGTTCCACGCTGGCGGCCATGTTTTTTATCGGATCTGAACGAAATGAGCAGTCTTTGTAAAGGACCTTTAGTACATCATTCCTGTAAAGTTTGGTTGAATTTGCTTCAGTGGTTTCAGAGGAGATATAAAAATGTGAAAAGTTTAATGGACGGACGGATGACGGAAAACGGACGCCAAGTGATGGCAAAAGCTCACACTGACCCTTCGGGTCAGGTGAGCTAAAAACTAGAAGCTCAAAGACTGAGCCTGTATCACTCACCTGACAAAATACTTCTCTGCCATGCATGACCAAAAATGATGTTTTTTGCCAATGGAGGTCTAATGTTTAGCTACAATGTATGTTCTCTATTAGCACCTGTGTTTTTTGTCCTATTGAAATGACTGAACTTTGCAAAGGACCTTCTATTCATCATTTCAATACATGTTAGAGAAGATGATGAAAATGTGATTTTTCCAATAAAGTCCAATGTAAAAGGTACATTTTGTGCTGGCCAACATGTTTTTTGTCAAATAAGAACAAAATGAGCAATCTTTGTTAAGGACCTTTAGAACATCAGTCCTATAAAGTTGGATTAAATTTGCTACAGGGGTTTCAGGGGACAAGATGAAAATGTGATTTTCCAATAGGGTCCAATGTTAAACTATGTTCTGTGCTGGCAGCCATGTTTTTCATCTGATCAGAACCGAATGAGCAATCTTTGTAAAGGACCTTTAGTGCATCATTGCTGTAAAGTTTGGTTGAATCTGCTTCAGCCATTTCAGAGGAGAAGATGACTAGAGGCTCAGAGACTGAGCCTGTATCGCTCACCTGACAAAATGCTGAACAGCATAGTTTTCGATGTTTTGCATGGTTGCCATGTTTTTTGTTGGATTGAAATAAAATGAGCAATCTTTGTAAAGGACTTTCCATACATCATTCCCCTAGTCTGGATGAATTATCTTCATTGGTTTCAGAGGAGTTGATGAAAATGATGCTTTTCCCATAGGGTCCACTGTTAAATATAAATTCCGCGCTGGCAGCCATGTTGTTTGTTAGATCAGAACAAAATAAGCATTCTTTGTATAGGACCTTCCAAACATAATTCCTGTAAAGTTTGGTTGAATTTGCTTTAGTGGTTTCAGAGGATGATGAAAATGACGTTTATCCCATAGGGTCCAATGTTGAATATAAGTTCCACGCTGGCAGCCATGCTTTTTGTCAGATCTAAATATAATGAGCAATCTTTCTAAAGAACCTTCCATATGTCATTCCTGTAAAGTTTGATTGAATTTGATTCAGTGATTTCAGAGGAGTTGATGAAAATGATGTTTTCCCATAGGGTCCAATGTTAAATATAAGTTCTGCACTGGCGGCCATGTTTTTTGATGGATCGAAAAGAAATGAGCAATCTTTGTAAAGGACCTTACATACACCATTTCTGTAAAGTTTGGTTGACTTTGCTTCAGTGGTTTTAGAGGAGTTGATGAAAATGACGTTTTCCAATAGGGTCCAATGTTAAATATAAGTTCCGCGCTGGTGGCCATGTTGTTTGTCCGACTGGAACGAAATGAGCAATTTTTGTTAAGGACTTGTCATATATCATTCCCGCAAAGTTTGGCTGAATTTGCCTCAGTTGCATTAGAGTAGTTGATGAAAATGATATTTTTCCCATAGGGTCCAATGTTAAATATAAGTTCTGTGATGGCAGCCATGTTTTTTGTCAGATCAGAATGAAATGAGCAATCTTTGTAAAGGACCTTCCATATGTCATTCCTGTAAAGTTTGGTTGAATTTGCTTTAGAGGTTTCAGAGGAGTTGATGAAAATGATGTTTTCCCATAGGGTCCAATGTTGAATATAAGTTCTGCGCTGGTGGCCATGCTTTTTGTCGGATCAAAATATAATGAGCAATCTTTCTAAAGGACCTTCCATATGTCATTCCTGTAAAATTTGATTGGATTTGATTCAGTGGTTTCAGAGGAGTTGATGAAAATGATGTTTTCCAATAGGGTTAAATGTTAAATATAAGTTTCGCACTGGCGGCCATGTTTTTTGACGGATTGGAAAGAAATGAGCAATCTTTGTAAAGGACCTTACACACACCATTTCTGTAAAATTTGGTTGAATTTGCTTGAGTGGTTTTACAGTAGTTGATGAAAATGTCGTTTTCCAAAAGGGTCCAATGTTAAATATAAGTTCTGTGATGGCAGCCATGTTTTTTGTCAGATCAGAATGAAAAGAGCAATCTTTGTAAAGGACCTTCCATATGTCATTCCTGTAAAGTTTGTTTGAATTTGCTTTAGTGGTTTCAGAGGAGTTGATGAAAATGACGTTTTTCCCTTGGGTCCAATGTTAAACATAAGTTCCGCGCTGGCGGCCATGTTGTTTGTCGGATTGGAACGAAATTAGCATTCTTTGTTAAGGACTTTCCATACATCATTCCTTTAAAGTTTTGTTGAATTTGCTTCAGTGGTATTAGAGTAGTTGATGAAAATGACTTTTTTCCCATAGGGTCCAATGTAAATTACAAATTCTGCGCTGGTGGCCATGTTTTTTGTCGGATCAGAACAAAATGAGCAATCTTTGTTAAGGACCTTCCATACATCATTCCTGTAAAGTTTGGTTGAATTTGCTTCAGTGGTTTCAGAGGAGTTGATGAAAATGTGAAAAGTTAACAGACGGACGGACGACAGACGGACCATGGATGCCAAAAGATTGCAATAGCTCACACTGACCCTTTGGGTCAGCTGAGCTAAAAATGTGATTTTCCATAGGGTCTAATATTAAACTATGTTCCATGCTGGCGGCCATGTTTTTATCAGATTGAACAAAATGAGCAATCTTTGATAAGGACCTTTAGTTCATCATACCTGTAAAGTTTGGTTGAATTTGCTTCGCTGTTTCAAAGGAGAAGATTTTCCCATTGGGTCGAATGTTAAACTATGTTCCATGCTCGCAGCCATGTTTTTATCGGGTCAGAACAAAATGAGCAATCTTTGTTAAGAACCTTTAGTTCATAATTCCTGTAAAGTTTGGTTGAATTTGCTTCAGTTGTTTCAGAGGAGATATTGAAAATGTGATTTTCCCATAGGGTCCAATGTATAACTATGTTCCATGCTGGCAGCCATGTTTTTATCGGGTCAGAACAAAATGAGCAATCTTTGTTAAGAACCTTTAGTTCATCATTCCTGTAAAGTTTGGTTAAATTTGCCTCAGTTCTTTTAAAGGAGATATTGAAAATGTGATTTTCCCATAGGGTCCAATGTAAAACTATGTTCCGTGCTGGCGGCCATGTTTTTTTATCGGATCGGAATGTGTTTTTATCGGATTGGAATGAAATGAGCAATCTTAGTGGAGGACCTTTAGTACAACATTCCTGTACAGTTTGGTTGAATTTGCTTTAGCGGTTTCAAAGGAGAAGATGAAAATGTGATTTGCCCTTAGGGTCCAATGTTAAATTATGTTCAGTGCTCGTGGCCATGTTTTTTATAGGATCATAATGAAGTGAACAATCTTTTTAAAGGACCTTCCATTCATCATTCCTGTAAAGTTTGGTTGAATTTGCTTTAGCCATTTCAGAGGAGAAGATGAAAATAGGGGGCAATGTTAAACTATGTTCAGTGCTGGCGGCCATGTTTTTTACTGGATAGGCAGAAAATGTGCAATTTTTGTAAAGGACCTTTAGTACATCATTCCTGTAAAGTTTGGTTGAATTTGCTTCAGCTGTTTCAGAGGAGAAGATGAAAATGTGATTTTTCTCATAGGGTCCAATGTTAAACCTAAGTTCCGTGCTGGTGGCCACGTTTTTATTGGATCGGAGCGAAATTAGCAATCTTTGTAAAGGACCTTTAGTACATCATTCCTGTAAAGTTTGGTTGAATTTGCTTCCATGGTTTCAGAGTAGAAGATGAAAATGTGAAAAATTTAACGGATAATGGACAGACGGACGGACGGACAATGGACAGACGAAGGATGCCAAGTGATAGCAAAAGCTCACATTGACCCTTTGGGTTAGGTGAGCTAAAAACTAGGAAAGAGGATTTGGATCCCTTTGTAGGTTTTGACGCATGCTTCAAGTTGCTATGCCAATGAACATTTTTAAAGGTAAGCAGGTATGTAGGGTCTGATTCTTAACTTTCTAAATAAGGATCAAATGTACAGGGGCAGAAATGCAAGTCAAAATTAAGAGAACCACCACCAGAATTTTTTCAGTTTACGTATATACATTTGTATAACCAATAAGTATAATTAATTTACCCCCCAATAAAAAATAATAAACAGCTGCGCCAAGTCGCATGATACGCCCGTCGTCACCCTTCAAAACTTAAAGTGATTTAGGTAAGGGGTTCTCAATTCAGAAGCACCTGTAACTGCCTAATTAAGCTTGATTTCTCTTTAAGAAATTAATCTGCAAAGTTTAAAGTGAGCCGATCAAAGTACTTATCAGTTAGAGCACAACATGTAAAAAAATTGCCTTAAAATTGAAAACAAAGTCCCATAACTCTTGCAAGAAAATGGAAATTTCACGAAAAAGTATCCAGATCATGAGGTCATTACATCCAATACCTCTACAAAGTTTGAAGTGAATTGGCCAAAGGGTTGTCAAGTTAGAGCACGACATGTAAAAAATTGCCTTAACATTGACGAATAAAGTCCCATAACTCTTGCAAGAAAAATGGAAATTTCACGAAAAAGTATACAGATCGTGAGGGAATCATATCCAATACTTCTACAAAGTTAGAAGTGAATTGGCCAAAGGGTTGTCAAGTTAGAGCGCGACATGTAAAAAATTGCCTTTAAATTGATGAATAAAGTCCCATAACATTTGCAAGAAAAATGGAAATTTCACGAAAAAGTATACAGATCGTGAGGCCATCATATCCAATACCTCTACAAAATTTGAAGTGAATTGGACAAAGGGTTGTCAAGTTAGAGCGCGACATGTAAAAAATTGCCTTTAAATTGATGAATAAAGTCCCATAACTCTTGCAAGAAAGATGGAAATTTCATGAAAAAGTATACAGATTGTTAGGCCATCATATCCAATACCTCTACAAAGTCTGAAGTGAATTGGCCAAAGGGTTGTCAAGTTAGAGCGCGACATGTAAAAAACTGCCTTAAAATTGAAGAATAAAGTCCCATAACTCTAGCAAGAAAAATGGAAATTTCAGGAAAAAGTATACAGATCGTGAGGCCATCATATCCGATACCTCTACAAAGTTTGAAGTGAACTGGCCAAAGGGTTGTCAAGTTAGAGCGTGACATGTAAAAAATTGCCTTAAAATTGACGAATAAAGTCCCATAACTCTTGCAAGAAAAATGGAAATTTCACGAAAAAGTATACAGATCGTGAGGCCATCATATCCAATACCTCTACAAAGTTTGAAGTGAATTGGCCAAAGAGTTGTCAAGTTGGAGCGCAACATTAGAAAAATTGCCTTTAAATTGACGAATAAAGTCCCATAACTCTTGCAAGAAAGATGGAAATTTCACGAAAAAGTATACAGATTGTTAGGCCATCATATCCAATACCTCTACAAAGTTTGAAGTGAATTGGCCAAAGAGTTGTCAAGTTAGAGCGCGACATTTAAAAAATTGCCTTTAAATTGATGAATAAAGTCCCATAACTCTTGCAAGAAAAATGGAAATTTCACAAAAAAGTATACAGATCATGAGGCCATCATATCCAATACCTCTTCAAAGTTTGAAGTGAATTGGCTAAAGGGTTGTCAAGTTAGAGCGCGACATATGAAATGGACGGACGAACTGACAGACGGACAGACAGACGGACGGACAATCGGACATCGGTATACCATAATATGTCCGTCATTAGACGGGCGTATAAAAATAAAGTACAGCCTTAGTAAACTAATTTTAGTAAACCATGCATCAGAGAAGCCAACAGTGAAATTCCAGTGAATTGTGTAGAATTTGCACTGATGCAATTTAAATCTTAAATGAATTTTACAAACAGAAACATGTTTCAGCACAATTGCTATTAGTAACAAAACTGATTTTTTTTTCATGGAAGGCAATCAATATCACAATGAATTGTTTTTGTCTCATTTTTCTATTAGGCCCTATCAAGTTAATTTGTAGATTCTCATCCACCTGTAACAAAAAAATCTGGGGTGGGTGGGAGGATTTTATTTTATATTTTTTTAGTGATTTCACTAAAATTGATAGGAATTTAAAGAAAATTTCTGAATAATTGAAAAAAAAAAATTGAGCTTAGAAAAAATGGGGCAGGTGGGGATGAGAATCTATTAATTAATTTGATGTGGCCTTATTGCACAGTGTGGTGACAAATTTTCAAATGTCTAAATGCAAATGGTATAACTTTTTGCTCATCATTTTACAGCATTTTAATTTCCCTTCAACAAGTATCTACCTTAAAATAAGAAAAAATATAGGAAACCTCACCCAAGTAAAAGCTGATCTTTGGGGTCCTGGGAAACATACACAAAATCTCTAAGATATGCTTTTGGCTTAAATCCTAGAGCCAATGCCTTTTCTTCCGACATCAGTAAACAGGCTGAGGCACCATCAGTCTAAAATATTTTGATACAGTAAATGATTTAATATCATGAAAACATGTATGCTGTAAATTCTCGCAAATATGTACAATTCATTTTAAAGTCATTAACACATTAAACTACTTTGTTCAAACGATCTTTTATGCAATGTTTTCCAAAATTTCATTTTAAGAAAATGAATTTTTCAATGATTGATTAATAAATGAAAAACATTTGTTGGTTTTCTCCATGTACAAAGTTTAATATTTTTATCTGATCAAAGTGGAGACAATCAAAACAGGCTCTTGATATGTTAATTACGTTATTTCCAATTTTGCAAAATATAAATAACTTAGTACTGGGAAAACCAACAAGAGTTGTCAGAGACAACATAGCTCGCCGGGGATTCCAGTAACCTCAATGCACAATAAATATGAAAGTAATAGAAAGCTCTTCACAAGAAAGTCACATATCAAATATAAACACCCTATCACTAAACAACTTAATTCTAGTAGCAAGTTATTTTTAAAAAATTGCCCGAAGGGCAACGTCAAGGTCAAAATGTCTACAACTATGGTACCATCAGAAAGCTCTCATCAAAAGAACGTCACATACCAAATATGAACACTCTACCACTAACAAACTTAATTCAAGAAGCAAAATTAAAGTTTTAAAAAAATTGCCCTCAGGGCAAGGTCAAGGTCAAAATGTCTTCAAATTTGGTACCAGAAGAAAGCTCTCATCATAAGGAAGTTACATATCAAATATGAACACCCTACCACTAAAAGCCTACCTTCTAGAAGCAAGGTTAAAGTTTTTAAAAAAATTGTCCCCAGGGAAAGGTGAAAGTCAAAATGTCTACAAATATGGTACCACTAGAAAGCTCTCATCATAAGGAAGTTACATACCAAATATAAACACCCTAACACTAAAAGCCTACCTTCTAGACAAGTGTGGACCCAAATTGATGTCTGCCCGTCCCTGCTTGATCGCAAAATTGAAAACTCAAACTGCCTAAATTGGAAAACTTAACATGTTCACTAGACTGTGAAATTAGATTAACTGACAAAAGCAATACAGCAGACTGTCACATATCATCCAAAACCAAAATTCCAAATATTAATGACCTACCACTGATCGATACTGAAAAATCAAACATGTTCACTAGATCATGAAAATGAGGTCAAAGGCTAAAGCCAAATAGCAGGCTGTCATCTTCCATCTAAGACAAATATTATTGAACTTACATTAACAGATAATACGAAACTTAACATGATCACTGGACCATGAAATTGAGGTCACAGACAAAACCCATATAGCAGACTGCCATGTACTATGCAAGACCACATATAAACCAAATATCATTGACCTACCACTTATAGTTACTGAGAAAATGACCTAATCACAAAACTTAACATGCTCATGATCACAAGACCGTGAAACTGAGGTCAAGGACAAAAGCATATGACAGACTGTCATGAACTACCTAAGACTAATCTACATACCATATATCATTGACCTACCACTTATAGTTACTGAGAAACTAAACTAAGCAAAAAAAAACTTAACAAGTTCATTGGACCGTGAAATTGAGGTCACAGACAAAAGCCATATAGCAAACCCCCATGTACTACTCAAAACCAATCTATATACCAAATATCATTCACCTACCACTTATAGTTACTGAGAAAATGACATAATCACAAAAACTGAACATGCTCACTAGACCGTGAAATTGAGGTCACAGACAAAAGCCATATAGCAGACTGTCATGTACTACTCAAGACCAACCTATATACCAAATATCATTGACCTACCACTTATAGTTACTAAGAAAGTGACCTAATCACAAAAACTTAACATGAAAGTTGACGCAGTCGCCGCCGCCGCCACCGTCGCCGTCATACTTTGTACGCATATGTCTTGCTTTGGCGAGACAAAAAACTGTCAGCAAGGCTCACAAAATATATATCCCCCGCTCCCCAACAAAAAAGATCAAATCAAAATTTATTAAATTCAATCAATTAAATAGATGGTGCACAATGGCAATGTGTACTGAACATTCTGTAAAGGTTTCATTGAATTTCACAAAGTGGTCAACGAGGAGTAGTGACCTAATCACAAAAACTTAACATGAAAGTTTACGCAGTCGCCGCCGCCGCCACCGTCGCCGTCATACTTTGTACGCATATGTCCTGCTTTGGCGAGACAAAAAACTGTCAGCAAGGCTCACAAAATATATATCCCCTGCTCCCAAACAAAAAAGATCAAATCAAAATTTATTAAATTCAATCAATTAAATAGATGGTGCACAATGGCAATGTGTACTGAACATTCTGTAAAAGTTTCATTGAATTTCACAAAGTGGTCAACGAGGAGTTGTCGCCACAAAGTGTGTATCCTAGGGCGGATAGAATAACAAACGAATGGATGGAAGATCAAATGGACGAATGAATGGATGAAGGAACAGACACTATGATCACTATATACTGCCCGTTAAAGCGGGCGGTATAAAAATGCACCTATGGTAAACCTCAAAGCAAAATATAAGCAGTGTTGACCACAACATTTTCTGAGCATTTTCAAATTTTAAGACAAAACTGACATGGCCACATTTTTATATTTTTTAAATTACAATGTAATAATTAACTACATTATTTTGATTATGATGTGTTGTATTTTACAAATTTTTCCATATTTCTATAACTTTTATATTTTTTTTCAAAAATATGGCAATAGCCTAAAACTGCCCCTTTTAGGTCATCCTATCAAATACTAGAGGCTCAGAGACTGAGCCTGTAATGCTAACCTGACAAAATGCTGAAAAGCATGGTTTTGGATGTTTTGCGTGGTGGCCATGTTTTTTGTCAGATTGAAATGAAATGAGCAATCTTTGTAAAGGACCTTTCATACATCACTCCTGTAAAGTTTGCTTGAATTTGCTTCAGTGGTTTCAGAGGAGTTGATGAAAATGATGTTTTTCCCATAGGGTCCAATGTTAAATATAAATTCCGCACTGCCGGCCATGTTTTTTGTCGGATCAGAATGAAATGAGCAATCTTTGTTAACGACCTTCCATATGTCATTCCTGTAAAGTGTGGTTGAATTTGCCTCAGTGGTTTCAGAGGAGTTGAATAAAATGATGTTTTCCCATAGGGTCCCATGTTAAATATAAGTTCCGCGCTGACGGCCATGTTGTTTGACCGATCGGAACGAAATGAGCAATCTTTGTAAAGGACCTTCCATACACCATTCCTGTAAATTTTGGTTGAATTTGCTTCAGTGGTTTAAGAGGAGTTGATGAAAATGATGCTTTTCCCATAGGGTCCAATGTTAAATATAAGTTATGCGCTGGTGGCCATGTTTTTTGTCGGATCGGAACGAAATGAGCAATCTTTGTTAAGGACCTTCCATTCATCATTCCTGTAAAGTTTGATTGAATTTACTTAAGTGGTTTCAGAGGAGTTGATGAAAATGTGAAAAGATAACAGACGGACAGAGGACGGACGACAGACGCCAAGTGATGGCAATAGCTCACACTGACCCTTTGGTTCAGGTGAGCTGATAAAATATTGGCACTTTCTAAAATAAAATAAGTCTATGAATGAATAGTTAAAAGTAACATCTAGATTAATTAGTTTTAAACACATGGATTGACTTACCAAGAAAGAAGCATTTGCAGCAGTTATTGTTCCATGTGGTTTGATGAAGGCTGGTTTTAATTTTGCCATTTGTTCTTTTGTAGAAGGTCTGATACCATTGTCTTTGTTTACAGGAAGATGGATGCCTGTATAAAATAACATTAAGATGAGCAAGTTTCTTTTAAATGTATATATATTTCATTTAATCAACGTCAATAATGTATGAATTACAGACCAACTAAACCAAAATCTGCTGTACATGTACATATAAGTCTGACTAAAACCTTTCATCCAGTGCATCTGCATTAGTTCAAACATGGGTAATCAGATAACAAAGTTTGCCTCATTATGGCTCCTGAATTTTGCTGAAATACTAACCAACCAAAGATATGTATACATATACAGGCAATATTAAACTACCATATACATTAATGAGATGCAAATTGAGCCTAAACTCAAATGTATATTGAAAATGTAGGTCAAAAGTACCTTATTTTAGCCCCTATGCTAACCTAACATCTGAGATGAACTGAAATGCAAAATAAGATTATAACATCATGTGCAGTAAGGATATAAATTTGACGGCAAGTCAATCAAGCAGAAAATGTTGACTACCCTTTTTTGTGCTGTGGGACAAGCAAAGAGGTACCTATATGCAAAGTTTGGTGATGCTACTTTGCATACATACCAAGATGCAGACAGCGACACTGACAAAGGCGATTTATGCCAATAATTCCCTCATCTTTGTTGAGTTTGATTTAGCCAATAATTCACTCTTCTTTGTTGAGCTTGATTTAATACACCCTTTTTCCAGTATCACTGAGTTACAACCAGTTGTATCTAAGATCTACTATAATATTTTATTCTAGTGAAGTGAGCGAAAATATGAAATGAGCTTATAATCAACTGCATATCCATTTGTCCTAACAACCAGAGGCTCCCTGGAGCCTATATCGCTCAGCTGGCTTTCAGCTGCCACAATCAAGCTAACATTGTAAATTATACAGTTGAACTTCAGTCTCTCAAACTTTGGTAGAGCAAACACCACCATTAACTTGGACTCTATTTTAAGTCTGATCATGTTTTACTGTACTTCTTTGTTGGGCTTTTTTAACAAAATTGTCTTGCTAAGGACCACTTTCGACATCATGCAGTTTTGAAGTCGAGACATCATTTGGTAAATGGCAGTCAATAACATTTTTTAACACCATATCTTTAAGTTACGACATCAATATCTATTTGGAAACCAAATTCTATTGAAATTGGACTATGTTGAATTTTCCCGCCTTTTTGGTGGACATTTTGAAAATGGCAGTCAACAAACAATTTTCAACACTGGTTTTGCAGTAAGGACATCAATATCCACTTGGAAACTGAATTTCATTGAGATCAGACAATGTTGAATTTTCCCACCTTTTTTTGTTGGCCATTTTGAAAATGGTGGTCTACAAACAATTTTTAACATCAGTTTTTAAGTTGCTACATCAATACCTTTTCGGAAACCAAATTTCATTGAAATCGGACAACGTTGAATTTTCCCGCCTTTTGGGCGGCCATTATGAAAATGGCAGTCAACAAACAATTTTCAACACCGGTTTTCCAGTAGCGACATCAATATCCACTTGGAAACCAAATTTCATTGAAATCAGACTATGTTGAATTTTCCCGCCTTTTTTGGCACCATTTTGAAAATGGCAGTCAACGAACAATTTTTAACATCAGTTTTGAAGTTGCTACATCAATACCGTTTTGGAAACCAAATTTCATTGAAATCTGACAATATTGAATTTTCCCGCCTTTTTGGCGGCCATTTTGAAAATGGTGGTCAAAGAATTTTCAACACCGGTTTTGAAGTCGCAACATCAATATCTATTTGGAAACCAAATTTCATTGAAATCGGAAAATGTTGAATTTTCACGCCTTTTTTTGGCGGCCATTTTGAAAATGGCTGTCAACCAATCATTTTCAACATCAGTTTTGAAGTCGCCACAGCATTGCAAACATTTTATCAATTTACACTTAACCTTCATCTTCTATAGTTTTGGAAATAAAAGATGAAAAATATGAAAATTTCTAAAATTCTGTGAAAAAAGGGCAATAACTCCTACAAGGGTTTTTGGATTATCTTCAAAATTTCAGGGTGGGTAGATCTTGACATGCTGAACATTTTTGCAGTTTAAAGTTGACTTCTATCTCTTATAGTTTTTCTGATAAAAAATAAAGTTGAAATTTTGCAAATTTTACAGAAAAAGGGCAATAACTCCAAGACAGGTTTTCGGATTTTCTTCAAAATTGCAGGGTAGGTAGATCTTGCTATGCTGATCACTTTTACTAATGTCAGATTTTTGATATCTGTAACGGTTTTTGAGTTATTAGCAAAAAACAGCAATTTACCCCTATGTTCAATTTTTAGTAACAGCAGCCATGTTGTTTGGTCTTCGGACTAATCGAACACAATTTTTAAACTGCATACGGACGGACGACGGACGGACGGACGGACGAAGGACTCAAAGTGATGGCAAAAGCTCACATGGCCTTTTAGGCCAGGTTAGCTAATAATGCAAGATAAATGGTATAACAGACAAGAGGCTCTCAAGAGCCTGTATCGCTCACCTAGACCATGGCTGACATAGATAAAAGGCATTTCCAATAGGAAAAACAAAACATAAAATTTAGCAGAATACTTTTTTTCCTAAAATTACAGTATTCTTGTTTGGTTGCCATGGCAACTGAAAGATTCACCATCCATTACAACCCATAACAGAACACCATTCAAAAAAAAATTGGGCAGGGGTTCCCCTTATAATCAATGCAATACATATTGCTAAAATTAAAACATTCAGACTACAATTAAAAAAATTCAAAACTTTGGGCAGAGGTTCCCCTTAAAATTAATAGGGCCAATGTAAAAACTATGTTCCCCTGCTGGCAGCCATCTTGGATGAGGTACGGACCTGCATGATACCTTTTTTGGAAGAGACAATCTAAGGACCATTGCGACTAAGTTTGGTTATAATTGGACAGGTAGTTTCTGAGAAGAAGATCTTTGAATGTCTTTTCCATAGGGTCAAATGTTAAAAATATATTCCCTGCTGGCGGCCATCTTGGATGAGGTACGGACCTGCCAGATACCTTTTTTGGAAGGGACCATCTAATTACCTTTGTGACTAAGTTTGGTTTTAATTGGACTGGTAGTTTCTGCAAAGAAGATCTTTGAATGTCTTTTCCATAGGGTCCAATGTTAAAACTATGTTCCCCGCTGGCGGTCATCTTGGATTAGGTACGGCCATGCCAGATACCATTTTTAAAGGGGACCACCCAAGGACTAATGTGACCAAGTTTGGTTCCAATTGGCCCAGTGGTTTCAGAGAATAAGATCTTTGAATGAAAAGTTTACGACAGATGGACGGATGACGGACACCAAGTGATGGCAAAAGCTCACCCTGGCATAGCCAGGTGAGCTAATAAGGCCATTAGTAAACTGGCAAAAAAACAAGACAAAGTAACCCAATACAGTCAAAACTGTTTTATGTGACTTAGCCAGGAAACAAATCAACTATAGGCTCAGTTGGATAAACTTGTATTGAATCCCACTGAGCAAAGCTATGAAGACTAAAACAAAACAAGATCAGTCTAGGTTTTCCAAAAAGATTCCCAAGATGTTATGTAACCTCCTGGCTGCCATATGTTTTAGATGACTTGGATTAAATTAGCATTTTTAACAGAACACTCCATATATCATTCCTGTACAGGTTGAGAAGTTTTCCTACAAGGTCCATTGTTAAACTACATTTCCCTCTGGTGTTTTTTTTTTTGTCAGCTGCAAATGAAATGAACAATCTTTTTAAAGGAATTTCCATACATAAATGTAGTACAGTCTGGTCAAATTCACTTCTGTAGTTGCAGAGGAGATGATCAAAATATGATTTTGCCTTAGGTCCAGTGTAAAACTATGGTCCATGCTGGTGGCCATGTTTCTTTCCAATCAGAAGAAAATGAGCATTCATTGTAAATGACTTTCAATACATTATTCCAATACAGTTTTGAAAAAAATTTGCATCAAAAGTTTCAGAGCAGATAATAATATGAGTAGAAAGCAGTCGGAAATGGCCACCAATCCTCTTGCCTAATTTGTTGCATGTTTTTCTAGCATTGATAATCCTCTACTACTCAAGACTTGGACTGTTACTGTTACATAATCTTTAATCTTTAATAATTAGCATTTGAGACTTTTCAGAAATTTATTAAAATAAGGCCATAAAAAAATAATATATTGGTTCACAGGCCCTCCCTCATCTAGTTTGAGGCTTGAAAAAAGCCCCTCATTGACCCTTTTTTTTTGCCATTTCAATAAAATAAAAACAAACAAGAGGCTCTCAANGCTCACCTGGACCATGGCTGACATAGATAAAAGGCATTTCCAATAGGAAAAACAAAACATAAAATTTAGCAGAATACTTTTTTTTCTAAAATTACAGTATTCTTGTTTGGTTTCCATGGCAACCGAAAGATCCACCATCCATTACAACCCATAACAGAACACCATTCAAAAAAAAATTTGGGCAGGGGTTCCCCTTATAATCAAGGTAATACATAATGCTGAAATTCAAATAAAAATTCAAAAATTTGGGCAGAGGTTCCCTTAAAATTAATAGGGCCAATGTAAAAACTATGTTCCAGATGGTGGCCATCTTGGATGAGGTATGGACCTGCCAGATATATTTTTTGGATGGGACCACCTCAGGACCATTGTGGCTTAGTTTGGTTCTAATTGGACCAGTAATTTCTGAGAAGAAGATCTTTGAATGTATATTCCATAGGGTCCAATGTAAAAACTATGTTCCCGCTGGCGGCCATCTTGGATGAGGTACAGACCTGCCAGATACCTTTTTTGGAAAGGACCATCTAAGGGCCATTGTGACTAAGTTTGGCTATAATTGGACTGGTAGTTTCTGAGAAGAAGATCTTTGAATGTCTTTCCTATAGGGTCCAATGTTAAAACTATGTTCCCCGCTGGCGGCCATCTTAGATTAGGTACAGACAGCCTGATATCTTTTTTAGAAGGGACCATCTAAGGACCATCGTGACTAAGTTTGTTTATAATTGAACTAGTAGTTTCTGAGAAGAAGATCTTTGAATGTAAGTTCCATACGGTCCAAAGTTTAAACTATGTTCCCCGCTGGCGGCCATCTTGGATTAGGTATGGACCTGTCGCATACCTTTTTTGGAAGGGACCATCTAAGGACCATTGTGTCTAAATTTGGTTATAATTGGACTGGTAGTTTCATACCGTATATACTCGATTATAAGTCGGAAATTTGGGAGCTAAAATTCATTTCCAGAGAAGGGATCCGACTTATAAGAGTAACCAAGAACCAAGGAGGAAAGTCGAGAACGTAAAATGTCCGGTAGACACATTCAATGATGACCAAATACAGTTTGCCGGTATTCAACAATCATCTGGTTCTATTGACACATTATTTATTACTTTTAATAAAAGAAATAAGCATTTTTTAGTTGTTTTCTTACTAAATTCACGATGTTTTCATTTCAGCATCATGGAGGTACTTTATGTGTATTTACGTTTCACTATTTGTGTACTAAGTTGATTTCACTAATTACCGAAAACCGAAAATAACTAACACCTTTCTCCTAGGAATGTCATATCGTATCTTATGTGACATTTTCAATACTGTTTATTATTTTTTTAACTTTGATTCCATATAAAAGAAATAATTTATATTTTAATACTAATTTTAGACTGGCTGTAAAAATTTTTAATATTGGAAACACGTACTTTTGATCTCATTTCGTTTATCATATCTTTGGGTATTTGGTCATACGATATAAGTAAACAAACTTCAGTTATTCCCCCTTAATACGATGTCTTGGCTAGAAACGTGAATAAGCTGCTTTTAGCACATGTAAAATGCTTCACACGCAGCATTTATCTCATGTAGAAGACATTCTTTTATTCCAATGTACGCCATTTAATAAATTATAGCGATTTCATGTTGAAGTTTTGTTACAAAACTTGACAACGATCTCCGGCCGACTTATAATCGTGATCAACACTAAATACAAAGTTTTTCTTCACGAAAAGACCTTCCGACTTATAATCGAACCGACTTATAATCGAAAATATACGGTAACTCCTACAAATTTTGAAAAATCAATATGGCAATGCTACATGTATACTTAGTAGTATGTCTTCCACGGAAGATATGTGTTGCCTGTGTAATAACACAAACAAAGAAGCAGCCACAACCTGCTAAGCTCAAATTGTCACATGTTAAACATGTCAGTAAACAGGAATGGACTATAATCATTCTTTTTAACAGATTCATTCATGCGTAAAATGTAGGTCAAAAACTGTTATCCCAAAATACATGGCACATACCAATATGGTTGATGTGGGACATGTCAGTAAGCAGAAATAGACCTTAACCATTTTAATTAACCAAGTCGCTGATGCATAAAATGTAGGTCAAAGTCGGCATCCAAAGCATGCATTGATGTCGTCAACCCAAAATGCATCACATGTACCAAATATGGTTGATGTGGGACATTTCAGCAACCGGGAATGGACTTAAACCATTCTTCCTAACCAGACGTGGACGAAGAAGCCGACGCTCAGGGTATCACATAAGCC
>MJUU01059098.1:72973-99284 GCA_002080025.1 Modiolus philippinarum | reverse complement strand
TTGTGTATCTTAAAGAAACAGATGTATAAAAGCTATAACACATTTTGTATCAAACCCAAAAATAATTTACCTGGTTATCAAAATGATAAAGAATAGAAGGTAGCTATCTTCTGTTAACCTAATTGCATTGGACTATCCCTATTTTATTCAATATGTGTAATTGCCAAAACATAAACATACATGTATGATAAATGGTATTGAAATATTTCTTGCCACATCTTGCAATTGTCAGTAAAAGGGAATGAACTTGAACCATTCCACACTAACAGGGCATTCATGTGTAATATGTAGGTCACAGACAGCATCTGAAGCATGCATTGCAGTAGTCATCCCAAAATGCATCATGCATACCAAAATGGTTGATGTGGATTTGCCAGTAAGCTATAATGGGCTTGAAAAGTTCTGCCTTACCAAGTTGCTTATGCCTAAAATATAGATCATGGACAGCATCTGAAGCAGGCAATGGAACTATCATCCCAAAAGTGCATAGCAATATGTTTGATGTAGGACAAGTCAGTCAGTGGAAATGGACTTTGACCGTTCTATCTATTCAAGTGGCCAATGCAAAAATTGTAGGTAACAGACAGAATCTGAAGCATGCATAGCAGTTGTTTTACCAAGCTGCATCATGTGTACCAATATGGTTGATGTGGTACAGGTCATTAAGCAGAAACTGACTTCAACCATTCTACCTAACCGAACAAGACATGGATGAAGAAACCAATGTTTGAAACCTCGAACAGAATTAAGAATCTTTTGACTTGTTTCAAAACCACAAACCAAAGTTAAATTTAGCATGATGTGAACTGCTGCCTAACATTGATAGCTAAGTTTAATTATGTCAAACCAGTGTTTTCCTCTTTTGTCAAACGAAAGGTGGTTGTTTTGAAAGTGAAGACAGCTGCCTATGATAGCCGGCTGTCATAGCCAGCTTTGTAGATATGCAGCATCCGCGTGCTGTATTTTGGTAATGTATATAAAAACTGTTCTTTTTTTTAACTTTATACACACAGAGACATATAATTATATATCTCTGATATTTATGTAATTAAAATAAAGTAATAAAATTTCCGTTTTTTTTTTGTTTTATTGAGATATGACAGGGATGTTTTAAATCCATTCATGCTTTATTTCGGGGTTTTTACCTTTTAAATGAATAAAGCAAACTTCTACTTTATTTGAGTTTTTAGCATATGAAATGCAAATATGAACTATTTGTTACAATAAACTATTTGAAATCCTTTCGTATTTAACATCCCATGGGTCTGTTTCTTTTGATCGTTTTCTCATGCCATATACATACTGAGTGGTTGGATGATTTCTCCAAAAGTTCTTTCTCTTTAATTTGAATAATTTCATCCGAAATATTTCCTTTTCCTTCTTTATGAAAGAATACATCTATTCTGTTTCTTTTGTGTCGGATCCGCCATTTTGCCTAATGTCAGCTAATGGAAAAGTAATACTAACAACAGACCTACGTTAGTACGGAACTGAAAAATATCCGTTTTTAAAGACCACCTTGACGAAGGCAAAGGTGGTCGACCTGTAAAATCAAAGCTCTATAAGAGCTGAAAGTGTTCGTATGTGTTGAAGTTTAAGGTGTCTCAGTGGTATTATTCCACCATTTTTATTTAATACTTGTTCATTAAGTTTATTTGTATTTGCTTATAGGACATATGAGTAGACTTTTAGGTATTTTTTGTAATTATTAACAAGGACCCCATTGGAAATAAGTCTTTTTGACCTTATTGGTTATCCTATGTGTTCAATATTACAATATATATACTTTTGAAACAACCGGTTTTCATTGCTTAACATTGTTTTATATATTGTTTTATGTGTACATGATATGACTGTATGCACTTGCCTGAATAAATATTATTATTATTATCATATTGATATCCCTATAAAGAAATTATCTTCATGGGGGTTTTCATGCGCGACCTTCCTTTTCAGTCGTGTGAGATTTCGAGGCGTTTTGAGCTAAGTTTTTTTGTCTAATACTTGATGCTCTTTTTTTATCAAATACAAACATCTAGGTGTTATAGAAGACTTTACTTTTTATTGAGGGAGGCAAGACATTCCTCTTCTATTGTGTTTTGGGCATTTCAGCTGGTTCTTAAATATTATTTGGTCAAATAAATCAGTTGTGAACTGTTTTTGGACCATTTGGTGTTTTATGTCCGGATAAATTTTAACTTAGTTTTAACTGTAAAAGGGAAACAAAAAAGCAGTGCTTGCTATTCATCATTATGTTGCTGTTATTTGAATTTACAGTTGACTGTTTTGGGGGAAATTAAAAGATTGTAAGTATGTTAATGAAACCACTCTCTCTCCTTTATTAGTTGCCTGATGTACATGTACATTTACTGCATTTCTCCTTTTATTTCATTCTTCTATAAATAAAGCAAGCATTACGTTTTTTAAATATTTTTGCCTTTTCTGATTCAGTCAAAAGAGTGGTGTTCTGGGATTTTGAGTGACCTTTCGTGCATTACAGTACCAATATGTTTGTTAACGTCATTAAAGCTACTCAGATCAACTATGCAAACTCTGAAGAACGTGGAACTTGCAACGACCTAGTCACTCGCATAGCCATCATGTGGTGCTTGCAGCTCGTTGTATCAGGGACTGTGAACCCTGATTCATAACTCAAGAACTTTTCACTATGATTGCCGGTGGTCCATCCAGTTACATAACTTTATTTACGTCGCCGAAGCCTTAAAATCAACAAAAAAGTCAACCAAACTTGTCATATTTACGATTATAACTCAAGAACTGTTCACTATGATTGCCGGTGGTCCATCCAGTTACATAACTTTATTTACGTCGCCAAAGCCTTAAAATCAACAAAAAAGTCAACAAAACTCATCATATTTACGATTATTTACATGCCGGATCCAATCAGCTGTTTTTCACGCGAATACCGCGTGAGATCGATGTAAACCCGATTCTGATTGGCTAATATCGAGAATATGGTTCACTCCCTTTCGAGAATATAGATTATAACCCTTCAGCCAAAATCGTGTAAACAAACATTTTTTCGTGCAAATTTCTTCAAAATCGTGTTTTATGCCAAATTTTTGTTTCACGGTCGTGACAGAAGGTTAAAATCGTGTAGATCACGCCAAAATCGTGAAAAATGGCAGGTATGTGCGACAACTTTCATAAAGAAACTTCAACATTTTTAAAAATTTTTCATATTCCTACGCGTGAAACAAATAGGCCCTTTTTCGTTTTAATAATGTACTCGATAATCGTTTAATTTCGGAAAATCGGAAATTTAATAAGTTTAATAAAAGCGAAGTAGTAATTGAAATTGGTTTGGGTGTATTATAAACGTCTCGTACTGTATACTCAAGCCTATTCGACACCTCCTTTTTAGTTTCAATCCGCCATCACTTTAAAGCCTTTAAGCACCTCGATTCCCACTTTAGCTGTGTTCAAACATTTTTACCATTTCAGGACAATAGTATGTAACGTTCTACCAGATTATTCAGTAATTTTACTGTATTATTTACAATTTTATAAGGAGATTTTTAACCTGTTTAAAAGTTTCCCGCCCTGCAACATCTATTTCTATCCAATTCAAGCTGGACCGATAGCTAAAGTATTCATGACGAACACTAAAAAAACTAGTCGGCAAAGCCAGCTTAAATGGCGAATGGAAAACACTGCAAACTCTGGTAAAAGCTACAAAACTCTGGTGAAAGCTACAAATCCTTCAAAAGCACCATATCAAACTGGCTTTCCCTTTGTTTACAGAGCAAATAGTAAAGTTATATAACTTACTTACCTCTCGTGCTACATTACTAGTCTTGACTTCTTGAATTACTGTGCCATACACTATGTATTCAACAATGTCTGGAAAAACACATTAAGTGCCATATATATATGTGCTTTGCTTATATCAAATTGTTTAAAAACAAATGTTTAAAGCCTTGATTGAAACATCATTTAAAACACGACATGTTAATCGTTGGAAATGTTTTATTTGATGCAAAACTTTCAATACAATGGCAAACAAACTACAAAGTATTAAACTTAAAGGAAATTGAAAACCAAAAATCTAATAAGAAGATTTGAGTTACTTCTGTAATATTCTTATGTTTATGAACTGGGTCTTAACAGATTTTTTTTGGCGTTCAGTTTTCATTTTTTTTTCTCACTCAACTGTATTTTGTATCCCATGATTTGGCCTAAGCTGTCATATAGGAATCCAAGTCATATAACACCCCTCTCTGTGCCTTATTGTAAAATTTTACTCATTTCATATCAGGCCAATTTGTAACATTTTGTTTATCATTTTTTAGGGATCCCTGTTCTGAATCTTATGAACTTCTGTAGACTCTTTACCTTTCTCTATTCCTGTTTTCTTCACTAGGCCTCTGCAATAAAAATATAAATTTTTTAAGCCATAAACATTTTTTAATTAACAAAAATTTATATTCATTATTTTCAAGTATTTGTAATGGTACATGTACTGAATCTGTATTTCAGGTACACAGTCAAGTACCTAACCTGTATGAGTTATTATAGAAAAATAACATGCATGTGTTATTACTACGGGAAAAAATTGATAACATATGTATGTTACATGCTTCAAATGGGCATTATGCAGTCATAGTTTTGTTATAAATGTATACCATTTTATTATTGCCATTATTGTTTATCAGCATGCTAGGAGTTAAAATCATAGGACTTTTCATAGTTTGCCAATATTGCAAAATATACATATGTTATTACAGGAAAAGTATGCCTGTAATAATAGAAGGGTGTTATTACAGCTACTCTGCATCACTTAAAAGTGTTTTCCTCAGGCCAGAATAATGCCTAATCAAATTACATTTTTATTTATAGTAATGTATGAAAATCAAAGCATATCAAAAGGTTCTGCGAAAGTTTCTTAGTAATTCCCAAGTGTCTAATAAACTAATAAATATTTAAGTCATATGCCTGTAATAACTTAAGCATTGTTATTACAACTAAAGTTATATCATTTAATAGCCTGTTCTCACTGATTAACCATGGTTCATCAAAAATGTTTTAACTTAATTGAAAACTGATTTATCCAGGCTAAATAATTAGTTTCTGCGCAAAGGTCTAAGCAATTCCCAAGTGACCAAAAAAAGGTAATATATTTTAGGTTGCTACATACATATGTTATTACAGAATTAGGAATAAAGAGCAGATAACTCAAAACAACATCTGTAATAACACATGCAAGTTATTATTCTGTTATAACTCATACAGGTTAGGTACTTGACTGGTACATGTACAAAACAAAATGTTTATTGGGTACCCAGAAATCAGTTATTAAAGACTGACATGATAGCTAAAATCTTAAAAACAATACTATTATGTTCCAAGATTTTTATTCTCACTTGTCCATTTGTCAAAAAAAAAATTATGTTCAAGGATAAAATGTCTTTTTAATTTCAAAGTTAAATNCTGATTTTGGTTATGAAGAAACATCTATAGACAGGTCCCCATTAAACATGTATGAATCACCACTCTAGCATTGTATATTTCAAAGAATATTTGTAAACCCCAATCAAGTCTGAGAAGTCTTTTCATATACCAACTTTTTCAGTAATGTATAGTATCTATTAACGTGAAATACCAGATTTTCAAAAAAATATGTACATACTTGCATAATGATTTACTTCAGAATACCTAGGGCTGGGTACAATTAGAAAATTTTTCTACTTGTTTTGTCTTCAGTTTAACGTACTCTTTTTTTAAACTATATAAGGTTATGTCTATTTGATAACCAATAAACTTTTTTTCTTTGATTTTTATTTTTATTACTCTTTCGGATATTCAGTCAAATATTTCGGACAAGTGATAATTTCATTTGGACAAGTAAATCTTCAGAGGTACTTGTCCGAAGGGACAAGTCTGAAAAAAAGTTATTGTAGAGGCCTGCACCTGATTTGCCTTTTTGTCTCATTGACTTTGGCTCTTGACAACTCTGTTTGTTAATTATGCTATTATCACCATTGACAAATTTCAATATTTGTTTTAACATGTCCAATGTACATTTGGCTTATTTAGAAGAGGAAGAGAATATATGATATTTCTGATTAGCTCGTAATTCACAGGAAAAAAATCAACAAAAAAAACTGTTTACTTATGCAAACAATAAAAAACCTAGAATCTTTATTTTTGTTTTTCCTTTTTGATTTTTTTCTTTTTTCATTTCAATAAATCTCAACTCACTGTGTAATTAAGATCATTATATATTAATGCAGTACATGACCTTCAATCTTTTTGCATAAACTGTACCATATTTTGTATTGCTTAAAATGTAATTTGTCTTATTTTATATTCTGTACATTTGTGCATGTATTAACAAGAGGGAAACAATATAAAGATAACACAAATGATATAAACACAAGTGTAGACACAGAAATGTCTCGTCTGTCTATGCAAATCTTTACAAAAATAGTTAGTCATGGCTTCATGACAGGCAACAGATTGGCATGTGCACACCTAAATGTAACAACAGACCAAATATAATGCCTGTAAGTGTTCTAGTTATAGAGCAATCATCAAAGTCAATGAACCATGAAATTGATGTCAAGGCTACATGACAGGTGTCAGACTGGCATGCACCCACCTAGATGTAGCAATAGACCAAATATGATGACTCTAGGTATCATAGCCAAGAGAAATAAGTGTTAAAGTAAAGAAATGTTCAGAGTCAATGAACCATGAAATTGAGGTCATGGCTACATGACAGGTGTCAGCTAGACTGGCATGTGCCTACCTTGATGTAGCATTAGACAAAATATGATGCCTATAAGTGTTCTAGTTAAAGAGAAATGATCAAAGTAAATGAACCATGAAAATGAGGTCAATGCTACATGGCAGGTGTCAGACTGGCATGCACCCACCTAGATGTAGCAATAGACCAAATATGACGACTCTAGGTATCATAGCTACAGAAAAATAAGTGTTAAAGTGAAGAAATGTTCAAAGTCAATGAACCATGAAATTGAGGTCAAGGCTACATGACAGGTGTCAGACTGGCATGCACCCATGTAGATGTAGCAATATATGAAATATGATGAATCTAGCCGTTCTAGTTACAGAGAAATAAGTATACAAGTAGAAAAGTGATCAAAGTCAATGAACCATAAAATTGAGGTCAAGGTAACATGACAGGTGTCAGACTGGCATGCACCCATCTAGATGTAGCAATAGACAAAATATAGTATGTCTATACATTACAGTGCCTCTGAAATTGACTTGAATGTAAAACTATGTCGCAAAATTTACAAAGTCACTGAAGCGTACAAATGAGGTCAAGGGCAAATGACAAGTGGCAGACTGGCATGCACCCACTAAGATACAACAATACAATTAATATAATGGATCTATGTATTATAAATCCAGAGAAATCAACTTGAATGTAAAACTATGTCGCAAGTCACTGAACCATGAAGACAAGGTCAAGGTCATCTGAAACATGTGATGATGGAAAGCTTACACCATAAGCTACCTGTGGACAAAAGATGTTGCATATAAGTAATATACTTCAAAAGTTATTAAGGTTTTAAGAAAGTTTATGACGCCGCCGCCGCCGCCGGAGAGTAACACCTATGTCTCGCTTTCAGTGACTTTCGTCGCAGGCAAGACAAAAATTAATCCTCTTCAAATGTAAACAATGTAAATTTTTAATTTAATTTTCATTCCTATTCTTTACTAAGACTTAGTATAACATTCATTATTTATCTATATTCTTTTACCATAATATCTGAAGTATAAATGGTACAGCAAAGTCAACTAAATATGAAACCTACTGCAATGCTGCTCTTGCTAAATCATGAGGCATTAAATTCTTATATTCTGTTCCAGACTGGAGAAATGGTATTCTGACTCCTTCAACCAAAACAACATTTCGTATACCTGGTTTTTGTAAACTTTTCTTTTCTGCAAATAGTAAAAAGCAAAATGTACGACTAAGTCATTTAATAATACTAATATTTGTCAAGATTATTAATTCACTTGTACTGTGAGGAAACATTATGTTGTTTCAACATGTTCAAAATAGTTTCGGAACATCCGTCAATAGCCAGGTGACAAATGTCAAGTAATACCAGTAGCTAACATGGCCAATATTTTGGAAAAGTTGGCTAAAAACATTGAAAATACACATTGGTAAGTATCAGTTATATAACAAAGCTCATAAAAATTAATAATCTTTGTGAACTTCCATTAGAACAATATACATACTTGGTGTGGCTGCTGCTTGTAGGTTGACTGAAGTGCTCAAACATCTTAAACTCACTATAAAAAGAAAAAAGGAAATCCATTTTAAGCAAAATATGACAAAAATTTTACGAAGTCACTAAGCCTTCAAGGACATGGTCAATACACATATGGACAAATGTCATGCATCCTCTAAAATACATCAATACAACAAATATTATCATGATTATACTTCCTGACAAATGGACTTGAATGTTTAACATAGTTGCATTTTTATAAAATTAATGAACCATCAAAACAAGGTAATCTGAAAAGTGATGCTATAAAGTTAATAACTTATGGAATCTGTGGATCACAGATGTTCTGTGTTAGTTTTATCTGTTTATAGGCTATAAAGACGCTATAATAAGTCAACAATGCCTCATCAAAGTTTATAAAGAGGGTCAAGCCCTTCTATGTAAAGAGAGGTTGATTCTTTTACTGAAAGGAACTGACAAATTGATAAAATATATCTGCCTGATCTTTCCATCATCATGCAACTTTTTGCCTACCAACTACTAAATTGACGTTGAATTTGATAGCTTTATCCTAGAGATACCCCAAAATAAATCAAAGCGCTTAAGGTTAAAGGTCCCTTTTTCGGTTCAATGTTAAACCTATGGAAATTTCATGTAAAACCAGGAAGTGGATGTCCGACAAACTTGAAAATTGCTTACACAATACAACTCATCATTTCCAAGCTTCAGACCAAATTTCAAATCATTCCCTCCAGTAGGAGCCAAGATAAAGATAACTACATGATTGTTAATGATTTAATTGATTTAAGTTTTAACACCCAATGCTGGCACTACAGTTCAAAGTTTAAGGCAAACTAAACCCAGTCAGTCTTGAGTTTTAATACAATACTACGTTTCCATTCATAAAAACTTGATGAATTATCATTATAATGCACCATGGGAATAATTGAATTAATTAAAGAGTGAATTTCTAATGTCAAATAAACTTCTATGGGATTAAAAAACTTGTAACTTTCAATAAACATCAAATTAATACAATTTTTGTATGATACTGGTTCAATTAGGGTTCTTTCATTAAAACATTTAACAAAGTAGTTATTTAAAATGTAAAGAAAGTATCGGCAAACAGGAAATGGGTGCCCAACAAACTTGAAAATTGCTTACACATTGCAACTCATCATTTCCAAGCTTCAAAACAAATTTCAAATCATTCCCTCAAGTGAAAGACAAGAAATCTTTGACGGAAAATTTGGTTTATAGTAAAAAATCAAAGTATTGGCAAACAGGAAGTGGATGTCCGACAAACTTGAGAATTTGTGGCAAATAAGTGTTCAATATAAAGATAACTACATGATTGTTAATGATTTAATTGATTTAAGTTTTAACACCCAATGCTGGCACTACAGTTCAAAGTTTAAGGCAAACTAAACCCAGTCAGTCTTGAGTTTTAATACAATACTATGTTTCCATTCATAAAAACTTGATGAATTATCATTATAATGCACCATGGGAATTTTAAATGAATTAATTAAAGAGTGAATTTCTAATGTCAAATAAACTTCTATGGGATTAAAAAACTTGTAACTTTCAATAAATATCAAATTAATACAATTTTTGTATGATACTGGTTCAATTAGGGTTCTTTCATTAAAACATTTAACAAAGTAGTTATTTAAAATGTAAAGAAAGTTCCAATATATTTAAAAATTTTATTCCTTACCACTTTTACAACATTTACAGAACACAGAAATTATGCAAGGGAGATAATTTGATAAAAGAATTTTTATACATAGATATCACTACAAAAATTAACACTTTGAGATTTATCTCTCTTATTTCAACGGTAACCCCTAATTTTTATTTTTTATTTGTAAACTGTATAGTAATTACAAAACATATGCAAAATATGGACCAATTCTATATAAAATATCAAGCTATCCCCTCATATAATCATTTTCCCTTTCATTTCTTTGTAAAATCATTAAATTTCCAATTTCAAAATTTTTGTGCTTATATGCATGGTGATTCCCAAATTTTATTTTATATTTTGAACAATAATAAATTATGTTTCTACACAGAAAATTTCACAAAATTCTATAATATGAAACCTGCAGACAAAATTCTATAATATGAAACATGCAGACACCTTTACACACAAAACAGTGTATTTACTCATAGTACTCGCTTTGTGATGCTTTCGTTTACGCCATCTTGTTTTTCATAAGGTTTGATCATGTGATCAACAGAACATGCTATAGAAATTTTTGTGGTAAATATTTGGCTTTTTATACATTGCAGAGAAGAGAGAAAATTACCATGAAAAAGACTATAGCATGTTCTGTCTAAAAATATTGATCACGTAACCTAACCTCCTGAAAGCATCTCGAAGCAATAACCTGAAAGGAGCTGTGACTTCCATACCAAGCAAGTCCAAGTCAATATTTTAATGGATTCTTAAAGTAAAATATGTCAACATTTGATTCAACAATCACCGATATTGTAGGTTTCCAACATTTTTTTAACTGTAACAAGGTGTGGGTACTTGAAATGATTTTCCAGTATAAACTTTGTAAAGTTGATAAGAGATTTGGAGGCAGGCATTCTAATCCAGCATGACATCACAATGCTGAATTGACCAATCCAATCAGTCGATTTTAATCGTACACCCCCAACATAGGTGATGACGCGACTGATGTTTACAGATATAATCTATGTAAAAAATCGAAATTTTAAATTGCAATATATTCGGTCTTATTACATCTATGATCTTGAAATTCGGATATGTTTATATTGATGTTCCAAATGCATATTCCGAGTTTCATTTAAATATCTTGAAAACTGAATGAATACATCAAAGTTGAAGTTACTTAGATATATAGTGAAATGTGGACTTTTTCACCGCCTCCACAGGTAAAGTGCCTGGATAAGAGAATATGAAAAAAATCTCAGGCTTCAAATCCCAACAGTATGTAATCATCGACTGGATGATATTACACTGCATGCCAAAAGAAGAAGAAGAAAAGGATAAGGCCATTGATTTCTGACTGCTTCCTTCACTTTTTCTTTTCAAGGCCAAGTCGTAATTCTGCTACCATGGGGATACAGTCTCATATCCCTTTCAAGCTAATCAATAAAACTGAAGAATTTTCTTAGCTATTTCACTTCACTCAGCAGAATGTAAGCACCTAACACAGGAACGTCTTTGCAAGTTGCACAGTCAAGACGGATTGGTACTTTTACCGATCGGTCTATTTACCGACCTCGTTAATTTCAACGATCTTGTACTTTTTTAATTGTTCTTGTGGAGCAAATCCACTCCAAGAACAGTACTACTGATCTACTTCAACCGACTGAACGTAAATCTTCACTATACTTGAAGAAATTATTCACTTTTATGTCATTTCTTTACAGCATCAGTAATTTTACTGATTTCAAAAACACCAGAAATCGGTATTTTTAGCAATGTTTACAAACAACAGCACACGTGGAAACTTCTGGTGTCTTGACAAGATGTGGACCTAAGAGTGTGGAAATACTGACAAACAGGGTACTTCATACTTTATTTTCATTGCAGCAATCAAGTTTTTCATTAAATCCATAAGTTGGGGGTATTTGTTTTAATCATAGACTGTCATTCATCTGTGCGATACCTACATAGGCAGTCAAGAAGATTAAACACTCCCAAGTCAGCTGGTCAGCCAGTAGTGGCTCTCGTAACAGGATGCATCACTGAATATTATGGTATGGTACATGCTTCCTTCTTGGTCACATCTTACCTGATCCACAGTGGCACATTTTTTACCCACTCCCTATCACAGTCTGTCTTAGCTTACATGTACATATATAATATTTTGAGACAGAAATTAAGAAAATGCCCTATTAAATTAGAATGGTATAAAAACTGACAAAATCTGAGTACAAATACTGAAAGGGCTTGCTCCTCCATCTTTTTTTTAACTTCTTGCCTTAAGTATTTTGTAAACTTCTTTCCATATGTTCACTGCTTTCATGTCTACAAGTTCCCCTCTTGCTTTATAGGAAAATAAACTGTGGCAAGACATTAATAATTACAAAGCTTATTTAATCATATACATATAAATTACTCATTAAATTATGTGTGTACAATGTAAACGAATACGTATATTACATTGTAATTTTAGTTTGATATTTTTGTTCTGATTTTAAAGATTTTATTTTTATTTTTTTTAGGTAAAGAGACCAACTTTTGGAACAGTATTTATTATGTTCTTCCACATCTGGAGTTTGAATTATAAATAGATCTTCCAGGATATACATATATCTTTTACTTATTCTTAAAATATAAACATGTTTTTTCTTTTCTTCAAAAAAACCAACATTTTAATATTATTGCATCATAGCATTATTTTGAAGGTCTTACTGGCTGTCCCAGATCATATAACCACAGGGACTTGCTCCAGGCCTCGAAAAAAAATTGTTTGCTATCAAATTTGAATCTAGGAGAATGTTATTTTTGTCCCAGATTCATATTTGATATTAAACATTTTTTTTCTAGGCCGGGAGCAAGTCTATGTGACTTATTTTTGACTTTTTGTTGATTGTTAGTTTTTCCTTTGAATTGATAGCTATTTTTGCTTGGGTCCCTTGATATACTCATGATTGTAAGAGAAAATGAAAGAATTTTTTTGCAGAACATGATATATTACCCTTCCCGAGCACCTGACCTAATGCCACTCTCATTTTTTTTTCAGAGTTAGTGCTTTAGTTTTTAGTGTTTTATTTGTGATGTTGGTATGTTTATGGGTATGTTGAGTCTTTGATCTTCCATCTTCTGATGTTCTAGTGACAAAAACATAGAAAGCAGCCACAGCCTGCTAAGCTCACCTCGTTTCGCAGCATTTTCACATGTTTCACATGTCAGTAAACAGGAATGGACTATAATCATTCTTTTAAACAGATTCAGTCATGCATAAATTGTAGTTTACAGACTGCAACCGAAGCATGCATTTTTGTTGTCATCCCAAATTGCATCATACATACCAATATGGTTGCTTTGTGACAAGTCAGTAAGCGGGAATAAACTTGAACCATTCTACCTAACCAACTCCCTCATGCGTAAAATGTAGGTCAGAGACAGCATCCGAAGCATGCAATGTTGTTGTCATCCCAAAATGCATCATGCATACCAGTATGGTTGATGTGGGCCATGTCAGTAAGCAGGAATGGACTTTACATATTCTACCTAACCAAGTCGCTCATGCATAAAATGTAGGTTAGAGACAGCATCTGAAGCATGCATTCCAGTCGTCATCCCAAAATGCATCAGGCATACCAATATGGTTGATGTGGGGCATGTCAGTAAGCAGGAATGGACCTTAACCATTCTTCCTAACCGGACGCGGACGCCGACGCTAGGGGTATTACATAAGCCCTCTCACTTCGTGAGGTGAGCTACAAAAAAGAAGAGTAGTAGAGAAAACATTGTAGGTAGAACAGTTATTATACACAAGCAATGAAGGGATATTGAGTAAAAGCAAATGAGACAAAATCTCTACAAATACGTGGGAAAAACAAGCAATGGAACAAGGTTTTTATTGTTGCTTCATCTTGAAGTCACCTTGAGCCTTCAACAATGAGCTATGCTCATACTGCATAGCCCCTAGCATCAGTTTGAGCAGCATTTTTATGCAAAGCAATACTGTTTTTCAAGGCATGGAAGAATTATATATTTTTAGAATTGTCAGTGATTTGAAGAATCTGTTTAAATGTTTCAAGACCTGTACAGCACTATGATATTATCTTCTGAAAATGAAAACAATAAGTGTTAGCAGTATATAAGTGAACTTGTATTATTTTCATTTGGTAAGTAAGTCTATGATTTCATTTTTATTAGGGCAAAACATTTAACAAATAATACCAAGATAGCAGGATTTTCACAGGTTCACATGCATGAACCTGTGACTGGTATAAATCTTAAAGACAAATCTCCACACCATTTTCGGGTTATCATGTTATCTTCCCCATGTTCCTATTACACCCAAACAAAGAAACAGATAAAACTATGAGTCAGTTTCATATATATCACCAGAATACTGGTATGTTTATTATACATCACCAGTTTTAAATACAATACGCGAATGAAAATCAATCATGTATTTCTAATTTGTGATTTTTATGGTGCTACAATTTATTTATTCTGATAACTAGTCACTACTTGTCAAAAACGTTCTTCCAAAAGTCCAAATCCGGAACATTCCGGGTATTAGAATGGCGGGTCAAAGAGGTCAAACGGGGTAAAAATGGCATCCCGCTGTACTAGGGCAAAGGGAATAAATTCTTCTATCAACATACGGGGCAAAGGGAATAAATTCTTCTATCAACATACGAAAGGTGCTTATGATTGGAAAAAGCCGAACATGTCATAAATCAACATTTTACCCCAGGCGGGTCATTTCCAACCAAATTATTTTAGGTCAAGAAAATAAATAGGAGAATTCCTAGATTACTCTCAACTGACATCAGGTACCAGTTTCCAGTAGATTTGAGGTAAGATGTCGACAATTCATCAAAAATTTGAAAGTGGAAAATCATCTACTGGAAATGATAAACATTTTTCAAATAAAATAATTTAGATCTAAATTTTTTTGTCATCATACCTGGTTAAAGAATACATTTATTATAATAAACACCATTTCACCATTTTTTGGGGACAAAAAATTAGTGGCAGAATATTTTTTAGTAAAAAATACACCCCCCCCTAAAATCAAATCATCCGTGCCAAATGAAATACAACACAGTGTGTGAAAACAAATACAAAAAATTATACAAAGATGCTAACCAGAAGTAGTCCAGGATATCTATGAAGTCATGAGTTTCTTTTAAATTTTTTAATTTTTTTTTGTTGAAGGAATCTCGGACTATTAAACCAAAATTTACAACCTTGGTGGATATTATTTACTACATTGCATATTTCCTTTAGGTTTTCCAAACAGTAATCCAGAGGAGAATAGTTTTTTCCTCAGTCATGAAAATACAGAGTGCAATTTGTCATCTATATCTGTTGAGTCACAAGATGGTACACCCTAACATTTCATCACTATAATTGTTCAAGAAGTGCTCCTATAATGGGGTACCGGTAGTTGCATTAACAACTTATTAACTAAAGAGAGACAACTCTAGTTGAAATCAACAATGGTGCAACCTGCTTGTGTCATCGAGACTTCGATGGGAAACGGGACAGATAAAGGGGAGGTTTGGGTACCCATAAACCGGTTTAACCCTACCGCTGGCTTTTGCTAGTGCCGGTACCAAGTCCGTCTGTCCCGAGTTCCCTACGTTTGTCTTTTGTCTTATACATGTTTTTCCTGTGTAGTTAACTTGCAGATTGTTGCATATGATTATAATTTTCAGCCATTGTAGGTGTTTCCTGTTATCCATTTTTTAACATTCATTTTACAACAAAAATATTTGGAGCACGTTCCATGTCACAACTTTGAAAGTCAATATTTCAAAAAGTCCACGGTAGATTTTTTTATGCCCAGGTGAAAATCTTCAATATTATGTCGTCTTTTGCATTTTTGAAGTCGCACTTTGTTTTCAAAGCAAGCACTTTGTTTTTCAGCAAAAAGAAAAACATTGATGACGATCTTGCTAAAAGTACTGATCTTGAATCGTTGAAAACAACGATATTGGTAAAAGTACCAATCCGTCCTGACTGCAAGAACCAGAGACATATAGATACAGAGATTAGCAACTAATTGAAGTCATTAAACAGGTCTGGTTGACCCTGGTTTTCCGAGGAAGGGTCGTCCATCTTTGTTTACTCGATTTTCGGAGTATGACGTCACAAGTTTCCTCGAAAAATCAAGGAAGTTTACCTATCGCTGATTTTTTACACCTGTAACTTAATTGGGTTGACGGTAACACCTGAAATTTTATAATTAAGCTTTTAAAGCATTAACATGATTAATGCAAATATTTACCGAGCAAAATGAAATTCTACCGTGCAATTTCGGAGACATTGAAGCTGAAAGTTGACATATCTCATTACCCTTCTGGATTGACAAAAATGAACGGAAGTTAGCGAAAATGATATTTTATTACGTTTTTAAACTCATTTTTCACTATTTAAGTTTTGTTTTTAATAAAATAATTAAAAACTAAATAAAAGAGATTTGTTCTATCAGATTCGTGTCTGGTTCTACAAAGTTTGCATCAGACTATAGTAATAATATATTGAAGAAATACAATCATGATAAAATTATGCTAAACCTATGTTTTTTACACAAAACTCCTTGTTGTTTTAAATCAAGGAAAAAAAATACACAAGAATTTTATCAACCATCCAAAATTTCTTTATGTTATTTAACAACCGAATTGTTTGAATAGTATAATAAGAAAATCGAAGTCACGGTAGTTCCAGGGTACAGCTTTACTTGTCCATACTTTTTAAAATTTAATTATTTATTTTCAAAACAAGGGTACCATTATTTTAGAAATTAATGCAATCAGATTAAATATTGATTAGATAATTATAATATTAATTTACAAAGTGAAACAAATAATTATTAGTTTACTTCTGTAACTTCTTTTATGTAATTTCACAGAATTTAACGGGATTACACTTTAAATAAGGTAAAAGTAAAACAAAAAATAATTCAAAAAGCAGTATAAATTAAAATAATACAAAAAAAAAAATCAAACCAAAAATGAAGAAAATAAAATGACAATATTCAAAAACCAAACAGACCAATAAATCCTAAATCAAACGTATTACTTTCATATTATAATTTATGAAGATACATAAATGTTATTAAATTGAATTAAATTTAGTTTTAAAAAGTTCTTTTTTGAAATAGCCCGCCAAAAATACTTTAAACGATAAGATTTGACACTTTAGACAGGAGAGTTCCACTCAGGTATTGCATGATGGGATTGTTTCATCGGGTTTTCGAGTATACTCGGAAAACAAGGGTCGACCAGACCTGTTAAAATCACAAGTGTAAACTCGCTCCCATGGTGCAACACCACATTCCGAATGTTTCGTAATTTTCGTCAAGTTTACCTGTAACATTTGTGTTAGGGCACGATGTTCCGATGTTAATGTTCTTGTTTTTACAGATGCATCGTTATTTAATAATTGTGTTAACCTCATATTACACTACATATCCATGACAATTTGGCGATATGCGATAAATTAAACTTTTTGTTGACATTTTTGCACAGTTTTAATTAAAAATACACGAGTTGGGAATAAAAAATAAACTGACCTCAAGGAAAATCTTGCACACGCGTGTTATTACCGATTTTTACATAAGATTAACTAGGAGTTTCTAATCTCTGTATCTATAGGCTTATTCGCCGTGACGTCACAACCTCGATATTTTTACCTGTGGAGCCTTTTGGCTGGCAAGAAATTGTAATCATTAATTAGGGTCATTAAAATATCATTTTCTTAACTTGTATGGTTTTGTTTTTAAAGGTAATTTGATAATTTCTTTTGATCTGAATTGAAGAAATTTTACAGTTTAACAGGATATAAAAATTTTCTATATTTGATTATTTTTATTTGATCTAATACGTCGTTTTCGAGATCCTTTCATTCCCGGAATGACGTAACATCTTTTATGACGTTCCCGGCATTTTCAGGTTCACATACATTTCCGGTTTATTGCATTTCCAACACACACTTCGTAAATTCGTCAAAGAAATGCTATCTAATTTGTTAATTAAGGGAATTTTACTTTCCCTGTGAAGATGAGTATTTGTTTTAAATGACGTGATTTTTATTTGAACATTTTTAAAGACATTTGTTCCAGTAAAATCGACGCAAATGAGATGAAATTGGAGTTCACTTCCAAACATAAAAAATCTTGTGTTATTCTGCAGACAGTGCAGTCGTGTTACCGCGGTTCTTAACTTCAAGCTCTGCAATAAAATAGAATGAAAATTTAACCACTGTTTACAACATTCTGTAAGTGGAACTTGTCAAGTAAGATATTGTTATTTACAGTAAGTACAAAGCGGAAGACGTCAAGCACCGCAACGTCACTATTATCACGTGACAAAGTGCTAAGATAAGTATGTTATCCCGTAGTAGATCTGTATCTCGAAAACGCCGTATTGACATATTTGAAAAGTATTCAATATTTTGACAATTTGAAATTATTTGAAATACACATTTCAAATTATTCTGAGGAAATTTAGAAAAAGTAAATCGGTAGAAAAAATATGAAAAAATCGAGGTTTATTATGCATTTTACAGATCCAAAATCAGACTAGGATGTAAAAAGTTATTATTAAAAAAATAAAATTCTGTCCCATTGCAATACAATGCAATTTATTCCTGAAATACAATTTTGCCAACCAAAAATTTAATTTCAGTTTGTGACGTCACTGATTGGATTCGCGAACAAGCCTATATCATGATCACAGGGCCTTGTTACTAATTAGAAAATTTTACTATCCATGCATATACGTTAGTGTATATGCATGGATAGTAAAATTTTCTAATTAGTAACAAAAGGCCCTGTGATCATGATAGTGAAACCCTACTGTAAAATGTTTTGGAACAAATTCACCTGTCGCCCTTATTCTCATAAATATACAGGGAATATAAAAAATTGACAATGCAAATAATCTCCCTTAATTCGTCATAAACAAGTCAGGGGTGCAACTTAAATAAGTTATCACCAAAATCACTTAAATGAGTTAATATGAGTTACTGACTTTTTTTAAATAACTTATACCAGTTATGAAGCAATAACCTATATGAGTTACTATTTTATTAATCAAGGGACATTACTCTGTTGATAACTTCATTCAGTTATTGAGGTCTTTTTTACATCATATTAAGTTTTGTTGAAATTCTTACTTATTGGTCACAGTTAAGTCTATTATTACACATGTATTAAGTAGTTCAAATTGACCTCAATCTAATGATGGCCTGTCCAATTGATTATTATGAACCATTTCAAAGATAAAGGAGATTTAATTTCCCAAGGGTCCAATCTTTATGGGGGTTGGCGCATGTATTTCCTCTCTTTGCGCATTTATAATTGATAAGTAATTACACAGTTAAGATTCCAAACCATATGGGAAAAACTATTGTTTGCTTTAGAAAAATCTTTATCATAAAGAAATTTGTAATCAAAGTCAGACATTTTCAAGAAATCAACAATTGATAACTTAAATAAGTTATTGCTGAAAATACATGATCACTCAATTCAGTTACTCAAAAGTACTTCATTTGATAACTTGAATAGGTTACACCCCTGACTGAACAATGCGATGAAACCTACGAGGTAAAGCTTGAGACTTCAACGTCAAAATACTTTTTCTCATGGAGGCAGCCATGACAGTTGATGTGACTTTTGGACCTCACGTGACTGTATAGAGACGAGTTCATTTTGGGGAATTTCATCACTTTTTCGAGATTTCAATAATTAAGAAATCAATAATAATTTATTCTTTATTATTGTTTCGAAGAAAACGCCACGTCAAATGGTTGAATTAGACTAAATGAGGAATTTTCTAAACGAGAGTATACGAGACTTCGCGAGATTTTTTGTAGGGACCAAAGTTCAATATACCGGCAAAGTCACCGGTATCAACCAAGATATCGAACATGAGGATCCTCAGGGCCTACAAATTTTTATCCCATTCCTGTCGTCTTATGGCTTCAGGTAAATTATCCCATCCTTGAATTCCCATGCCCTTGTTCAGTCGTCGTCTCTATCATCAGTGACAGTGTTGACTGTTCTAACACATTTTTTTCCATATAGAAATAGAAGATTAGGTTAGTTTCTATCCAAAGAAATGTACTGTCATACATACCAGTAAAAGTATGGTAAACCTGTTCGCACATGTGTCAAGATTGCAAGGCACTATTCTGGTTCCGATGTTTTGCCATTAATTTTATGCTTGGAACTTGAGACTTCTTCTTGCACAAGCCCTGAAACCATGTGATCAGCTTACAGTGAGTTTCTTATTGATCGTTAATCTTGCTATCAGCTAATAGCTTGTGCAGCACTTTTATTCTTGGTAGAGCATGTTTATCGGTGAACTTTGGTAATTTCAGATGTTCAATATAACTGAATGGGATCCATATTTGACCTATGGCTATATTTACGCGGACAAACAGAATGAAATAGAGTATATAATGAATAAATAAATAAGTTTTATCTAAAGTCTGCATGTAAAATATAACAAGCAAATGTAAATTCTATAGAGCTTTTAACCAACAGTTAAAGTTGCAGAATATTCATGAGTGTCCTACGTTAAGATGTTGACTGTTAATACTCTGTCATCATAATTAATTACTTTTTCTGACTTAGTAAAAACGTGAAATGTCCATGCACTCGCAATGCAGGGGTAATTGGATTCGCCAAACAAGATTTCAACTTTTCCTCAGCAATATCAATAAATACTAGATGGAGATGTTGTGTGAGGCCACACTTAAAAGAATGTTTGTTTCCCCTCCCCCGGGTTTAACCTCTGAAACTGACCAGGCAGGCAGGTGAATTTTTTTTTTTTTTTTGAAATTCATATACAAATATATCGTTAGATCCACTTAAAAAAGCAGATCGTGGCACAGATTGTGAATTTCCAACACTGTACATAGGAAGTACAGTAAACAGCAAGCAAAGTATTGATTTGGCTTGTTTTCATGTCAATCCTGGAATGACATGTGTTTATGTTGATACTACGGGTTAATATCGATGATCTGGATGGGCATTTTTGTTTTTTTTTTTAACATATTTCTAGGTCTACATAGATCTCGAGCAAATTACTAAGGTCTTACACCCATTCTAAGATTCACTTCTACATGTTGACCAACTCTAAGATCATGAAGACATGTGATCTATAATAATCATTTTGCACCTGTCTGTGCCTCACTTAAAGTTTCATTTATCTTCAATGCATGTAAATTAAATAGATTATATTACCAGTAAACAGTTGTGGCTAGCCAGCATCTAGAATTTGCAAATAATACAATTTAGTACTTTTTTAATTAATGTATTGTCATTGAAAAACAAGAGCCTCTCAGGGGTCTGTTTGGCACACCAGGACCATTGAATTCAAATAATCAAAGAGGCAATCGGTCTCGTAATGCTTCAACCTTGTAGGAGGTATGTAAACACAATTTTTTTAAAGGAGGGTGCCTGTATACTATTGTGACCATTTGTGTTGTACTTTCTGAGAAGACTTCCGAATGCACTAATCCCTAATAGTCCTTTGAAAACTATGATCCCAGCTGGTGGCCATTTTGGATAAGGTAAGAACATAAAAATCACAAAATTTGAAGGGGACCATCCAAAGGCTATTGTGACCAAGTTTGGTTCCAAATGGGGCAGTGTTATCAAAGGAAATCTCTGAACATGCTGAATGAAAAAGTGATGACTGACAATGGACGCCAAGTGATGGCAAAAGCCAACCCTGGCTATAACCAGGTGAGCTAAGAACCAGATATATACATATAAATTAATACAAAAAAAATAATAATAACAGGAAACAAATATGATCGCAGGCCACAACCTAGAATAAGAACTGCACACGAAAAGCACAAATGAAAGACAAAAACCAAATGCTAACAACACTAGGAAGTTGTGACAGCTTGGATACCAATTGTTGTAGTTAATAGCAAGCAAAATATAGAACCTATTAAGGGTACTTTAAACTAGAATATTGAAATACCAGGGAGGTGAAAATTTAAAGAAGAAAAAATTTGGAGTTACACTTAGAAACCAAGAAAATTTGAAGTGAAAAAATCTAAATAAAATTAATATTTCACTTGCTCCCACCCCTCCCATTTCAAAAGATCCTTTGTTCTATCCTCATTAGAGGTATATACTTCATGCCCAATTTCTGCTGTCCCATGACACTATAAACATGATAAATTTTACTGGGTATCAAGAAAGGAGGCCTTTCCAAAGAGAGGCATGTCACAGATAGTTGTTCATATAGGGGAAAATTACGACTTCAAATTTCTTTATTTCTTGGTATGAAGATGTTGGCCTTCTTTGAAACCGGTGGTAGAAAAATGTCAAATTTCCCTTGGAATTTGCAGTTTCGACACCCAATACTATTCCCAAGGCCATCTCAAGCCTAGGAAATATAAATCACATAGGGCATATATTACAAGTAAATTTGGCAGATGTTTCCCTTTTGGATCTCTGGATTCCAATCCCAAAAGGGATTTAACAAAATTGTGAACAACTCTTATTTGTTTGCCAAAATCTGTCCCAAAAAGTCAAGCGGTTCGAAGGCTTGTCGGACTCGGTAATCTCGCCAAATATGTTCATGTTCTGAATTGCTTAATCTCAGGTGACGAAAACAAAGTACGAGTTTACCAACAAAGCACTGACACTTGTTTCATAAAAAATGTCAGTCCATCCCTCGAAGAAGAGAGGGAGGGACTGACATTTTGTATAAAACAAGTGCCTGTGCAACGATGTCACAGTCATGACCATGCCCGAAGAGGTTCATAAGGCATGACTTTCTTCGTTTTGACCCATACCAGGTCTAACCATCACAGTAACTGTAAAGTCTTTTGACCACGATCGGCCCAACTTTTGGCCTTGTATGTAATTTTATTTGTAGGTTGCCGACGAATTGATCCTGATTGCACGTTTTCCTTCTCACATGTGAATCTATCAAAATGGTTATATACCGATGACTTCCGAAAGTAGAAAAAGTAACGTCCAGAATAGACATGGAACGGACACGATTTTTTTACGGAATTAAAAAAAACATCGTGATTTTTTTACGAAAAAACTTTTGACCCGGGGCCTTTTTTCTGACCCGGTCGGGCGAGGGGAAACAAACATTCTTTTAAGTGTGGCCTGATTGATTGAGTACTTCTCACTGGCATGTGTTATGCAGCAGGGATAGATTTAAGCACTCTCCCTGTTGCCCACGTCAAGTAAAAACTCTGCAGGTCAAGTTAAATTTGAGGCTGACTTGTCCAGTTGGAAAGCATACTTGAAGTGGCAATATATAATTTATGAAGTTGACATAATACATTGTGTAAACTTTTTGTGAATTTTGGTCAATGTTAGTTTAAAAAAAGTCATCTTTAACTTTAGATCAGTAAACAGGAGTCATTTGTAAATCACAAAGAGATGATCATGATGGCAACATTTAAAGGTCTTTGAAACCAGACAAAAATTATTAGGGCCTCGCATCTTGATGCGGGTGCCCTATAGTTTTCACTTTGTCGATCCGTCCGTCCGTCTGTCCGTCAACAATTTTTTTTGGTAAAAGTTTTCTTTGCTTTTACAGGTGGGAATGATTTAATATTTGGTCTGATTCTTTATGATGATGAGTTGTACAGTGTAAGCAATTTTCAGGTTTGCCGTACCACTACTTACTCAGGCCTCGACAATACCGTTTGTCCAATTGCCCAGGACAAGTGGATACGTCTGTCGGACAAGTGAAATTCAGAAGTCACTTGTCCGTCAGGACAAGTTAAAATTTTTGTCAAAGTAGGACTTCAAATCCCCCACAACGATGCATAATGAGAAAATTCATTTAAATTCCTCTAAAAACAAAATTCATATCATGAACTATCGAACAAAGAACGAAAATATTGACCGATTTCCATGTAAATATTTAGGTTTGCACACGTGTCCACCATTTTGATAATATCGATCGTTAGACGAAACGAAATGAAAATATGGATTCTTAAGCGAAACGAAATTTGAATAAAGAAACGTACTCAAACCGGTACATATAATTGCCATCGATGGAATAAGGGAATTTTACTTTTTACTTGAAAAGATCAGGCACATTTTCAAGATTTTTCCCAATTTGTTAATTTCAGTGCAACAGAAAATAGTATCAGCCGATAATCATGAAAATAACATGTTTCCCAAAGTATCTTCAAAGTTCATATCATGATCTAATGAATGAAATCTGTGTAATAGGAAGTCTGAATGAAGAAACATCTATAGACAGGTCCCCATTAAACATGTATGAATCACCACTCTAGCATTGTATATTTCAAAGAATATTTGTTAACCCCAATCAAGTCTGAGAAGTCTTTTCATATACAAACTTTTTCAGTAATGTATAGTATCTATTAATGTGAAATACCAGATTTTCAAAAAAATATGTACATACTTGCATAATGATTTACTTCAGAATACCTAGGGCTGGGTACAATTAGAAAATTTTTCTACTTGTTTTGTCTTCAGTTTAACGTACTCTTTTTTTAAACTATATAAGGTTATGTCTATTTGATAACCAATAAACTTTTTTTCTTTGATTTTTATTTTTATTACTCTTTCGGATATTCAGTCAAATATTTCGGACAAGTGATAATTTCATTCGGACAAGTAAATCTTCAGAGGTACTTGTCCGAAGGGACAAGTCTGAAAAAAAGTTATTGTAGAGGCCTGTTACTGTTTGCCAATACTTTAACTTTTTATTATACCACTCTATGGATGAAAATTTTTCCTCAAAGTTTTCTGGGCTTTTACAGGTGGGAATGATTTCATATTTGGTCTGAAGCTTTATGATAATGAGTTGTACTGTGTAAGCAATTTTCAGGTTTGCCATGCCACTGCTTACTGTTTGCCGATACTTTAACTTTGTATTATACCACTCCATGGATGAACATTTTTCGTCAAAGGTTTTCTGGGCTTTTACAGGTGGGAATGATTTCATATTTGGTCTGAAGTTTCATGATGATGAATTGAACAGTGTAAGCAATTTTCAGGTTTGCTGTACCACTACTTCCTGTTTGCTGATACTTTAACTTTTTATTACACCACTCTATGGATGAAAATTTTTCGTCAAAGTTTTCTGGGCTTTTTCAGGTGGGAATGATTTCATATTTGGTCTGAAGCTTCATGATGATGAGTTGTACCGTGTAAGCAAGTTTTCTTGGCCTCTACAACTGGGAATGATTTGATATTTGTTGTAAAGCTTCATGATGATGAGTTGTATTGTGTAAGCTATTTTCAAGTTTGCCGTGCCACGACTTCCTGTTTGCCAATACTTTAACTTTTTATTATACCACTCTATGGATGAAAATTTACCTCAAAGTTTTCTTGGTCTCTACAACTTGGAATGATTTGATATTTGGTGTAAAGCTTCATAATGATGAGTTGTATCATGAAGCTATTTTCAGGTTAGGAAGTTAACTTTTCTGTACAGTAATCAACAATTTAAGAATTCAAAGATTTATGTAGTAAGCTAAAGGTAATTCAGTTCAATATGTACAGAACCAGGATAAAATTCGTCTCTTGATATATCAACCACACTTAGACTTTGTTTGCTAGAAAAGAGAAACTTATTTGCAGGTATTATATTTTAATTGTACATGTATATATGATTATGAAGCAACCAATTAATTTCACTGTGATTATAATATCTCGCCCACAATACAATTGCAAAATTTAAATAAATTAAAAGAAGTATTTCCCCCAAAAATCCCAAACAGAATGTTAATTTAAAAATATTTTCATAAACAAATGATAATTTGGTACAAAGGAAGTGACTGCCTATTGCGGGGTACTCCTGCATTCAGCAGTACCTCTAGTTTTCATATACTAACATAACCAATATAAAGATGACATCACAATACTACATTGTACATTTTGGTGAATTTTCTTTCACTTCCAAACAATCAACCTCTATATAATAACCACTTCTATATAAACATGATAAAGGGCTGTATCCAGTCCTGTCTATTAAACACATGTTAAAGATGGGTTATAATGTATTAAAAAGGTGCATTCTTAATAAATATTGTCAATTAACTTTCTTGTATAATTTTTTCTATTTGGTAATTTTTAGTTCGCCTCAACGAAGTTGAGGGGGACTATTGGAGTACCCCCGGCGTCCTCGTCCACGTCCTCGTCCGCGTCTATGTCTACGTCTATGTCTACGTCTACGTCCGCGTCCGCATTTGGGCATATATCTCTGCAACTATGCATGGTAGGATCATCAAACTTTGTATGCAGGTAGATCTTGGGCTATCTCACAGCCTCCAAGAAAATTGGGTCTCTCTGACCTATATTTTCCGCTTGAACGACTTACATATAAGTTTACGTCCGAGTTCAGATCTCAGTCACTATACATGGTAGGATCAT
>MJUU01059098.1:47874-71823 GCA_002080025.1 Modiolus philippinarum | reverse complement strand
TACATGGTATAATCATGTAACCTGGCATATGCATATAACTCTGATGGTAGATCAGCATCCAGACAAAATTAGGTCACTTTGACCTATATTTTCCGCTTGATTGATTTACATCCAAGTTTTTGGACAAGTTCATATCTCAGTCACTTTACATGGTAGGATCATGTAACCTTGCATAGGCATGCATCCCTGATGGTACATCAGCATCCAGGCAGTAGGTCACTTTGACTTATGTTTTTAAGCATGAGTGATTTATGTCCAAGTTTTCAAGCAAGTTCAGAACTCAGTCACTATACATGGTAGGATCATGTAACCTTGCTTAGGCATGCAAATGGGATGTCAACATCCAGTCAAGATTTTGTTACTGTGACAAAGTGCCATAACGAGGTGAACTCTGTAATCGTTGATTACCTATGTTTCACTTTGGGTTTTTTGTTTGCCCGAAATATATTCACATTAATTAGGGCCCCGCATTGAGATGCGGGTGCCCTATAGTTTTCACTTTGTCTGTCCGTCCGTCCGTCTGTCCATCTGTCCGTCTGTCAACAATTTTTTTCGTCAAAGATTTCTTGGCTTGTAGAAGTGGGAATGATTTGAAATTTGGTCTGAAGCTTGGAAATGATGAGTTGTATTGTGTAAGCAATTTTCAAGTTTTGTCGGACTTCCACTTCCTGTTTGCCGATACTTTGATTTTTTTACAATAACAAATTTTTCGTCCCAGATTTCATGGCTTCTACATTAGGGAATGATTTGAAATTTGTTCTGGAGCTTGGAAATGATGACTTGTATCGTGTAAGCAATTTTCAAGTTTGTCGGGTATCCACTTCCTGTTTGCCGATACTTTGATTTTTTTTCTCTGAATGAAATTTTCGTCAAAGATTTCTTGGCTTATATAAGTGGGAATGATTTGAAATTTGGTCTGAAGCTTGATAATAATGAGTTGTATTGTGTAAGCAATCATTTTCCTGTTTGCTGATACTTTGATTTTTTACTATCAACAAAATTTTCATCTTGTACAATAGGGAATGGTTTGAAATTTGGTGTGAAGCTTGGAAATGATGATTTGTATTGTTTGAGTGACTTATAGATTTGTCACTGAATTACTTTCTGTTCTGCTGATACTTTGATTTTGAACTTTAAATGACTTGATATTTAGCCTGAAGCTAAGAAATGATATAGTTTGTTAAGACTTCAAGAAATCACTGTATCCAGCAAATTACTGTATCAACACATTAGTGTGTCAAACAGAATTTGAATCCACACTCATCTAATTTTTACTTTTGCCCAGAGTTTCAGGATCGAAATTGCGGGGCCCTTCCGACAACGCCAGTTTCTACATGCTCTAGTTTTAATATGTAACTTTGTTTACCTGATCAATCCATATCAAGAGTTAGGTAGTTCTTACCAGGATGAGTCATTTCATGAAACATCATAATGATATGTTGTGTAGTTGTTTAGAAATGGACTAAAAACACCAAATTTACCGAAAGTCACTCAAGTCAAAGACACTTAATTGTCCTTGGTTTGGATAACCCTCATCCAGGGGATTTATTTGATGCAACACCATTGTGATAGCATGTTTAGTTGTTGAGAAATGGACTTAAACACAATATTTAACAAAGGTCACTCAAGCGTTAAATATAGGCCAAAGCCACTTAAATTCTAAGTGATTTGATTAGTACCTGTCAAGGTGATGAATTTGGTGAGATATTGTGGCATGATATGTAGTTGATGAGAATTGGACCTAAACGCAAAATTTATGAAAAGCACTCAAGTGTAAAATATAGGTCAAAGCAACTTAATTCTCAGTGATTTGGGTAGTACTCATCAAGGCAAATAATTTGATGAAACATCATTGTGGTATGACATTTATGATGTGTAGTTTTTATACGACCGCAAAAAATTTGTGGTCGTATAATGGTATGGTGCTGTCATCGTCGTCGTTGTCGTCGTCGGCGTCGTCTGTAGACACAATAACTCAAGTTCCAGTTGATCAATCCTTCTGAAATTTTAACACAATGTTCCTTGGCACAAAAGGAAGGTAAGGATTGGTTTTGGGTTTTGTGAACCCTCCCGTTTCTAAAAAAGGGGCCAAAAAGGGCAAAATTTGGTGTTTTCACATATTTGACTGTAGAATATTTATTATTTATCTGATTTTGATGGGGTTTCTTTCAGTGTACTCCTAAGAAAATTTCCAATCTGAAGTGTGCCATCGGATTTCATGTGGCATGTACGGCTTACGAGATAAATGGGGCCCAAAAAGGACAAATTTCAAAAATTTTATTTTTTTTATTTTAAGTCCGATTTTGATGCCGTTTTTTGCAATTGATTCCTTATGAAAAATAAGGGAGCCAAGGGGGCCAAAATCGCAAACATGCGGATAACCTAAATTTTTTATTTTTCATCAGATTTTGATGGAATTTTTTTCTTTGGATTCATCTCATTGTAAGCTTTCTGTATTATGTGAACAGATTTGTCGTAGCTCTTACCATTTCCAAGCTATTAGGGGTCAAAAAGGCCAAAATTGCAATTATTAGAAATATGCGAAATCTTCATTTTTCATCAGATTTTGATGAGATTTTTTTCTTTGGATTATTCTCATTGTAGGCTTTCAGCACCATGGCAATAGATTTTGCGTAGCTCTTACAGTTTCCAAGCTATAAATGGTCAAAGGGCCAAATTGCAATATTTCAAAAAGATGTGAAATCAGATTTTTCTTAGCTCGTATGATATCCAATAAATAAGGGATTAAAAGGGCTAATGTTGACTTTCACTAGTTTGTGTCCAGATAATTTATGTGTCAAGGTCCTTATTGTGTCCAGCAAATTATGTGTCCATATTCGTTTAAGTTAACACTTGTTCATATTTCAGTGGTCGACATGCTGCTGTTGTATCTTTTGCACTAATATAACATATCTCTCATCAATTTCCAATTTTACTATCAATGTGCCATTCGACTTATATAGAGCGAAGCGAAAGGTTGTCAACTTCAGTCAGTATTTATGGGGTACATGCAGGGAACAACTGCTTGAAAATCAATAAAAATCGCACTTGCCCTTCAGTGTGTCACATTCCTCGTTTTGTCCGATCAATATCTTTAACGAATATATACACCCTAAACAGTAATTGTCACATTAAAGTCCTACATAAACGAATTTTCACTCGCGGTGTTGCAACTTTTTTGTCCATTAAAGCTCGATCAACGGAAGTGGTCGAAGAAGGGATAACTCTGGAAATGGCAGGAAATTCAAGGTGTTCCAATTACTTAAATGTGACAATTACCGTTTAGGGTGTAATGGCAAATACTGAAAAATGGAGTAAATATTATAAAAAGGGGGAGGACCATGGGCCCAATATAGGGTCCTGTCCTCAAGCACCTGTAGGTGAATCTGGTAGTACTAATCAAGGTGCATGTTCTGATGTAATGTTATTATACAACAGCAAAAATTTTGCGGTCGTATTATGGTATGGCGCTGGCGTCGGCATCAGTGGACAGCATAACTTTGGTTCTAGTGAACGGATTGTTACCAAATTTTAGCATGATGTTTGTTGGCACAAGCTTAAGCCCGGGTTTTAATTTCGCGCTCCCTGCCCAACCCGTTTTTGAAAAAGAGGAAAAAAAGGGCCAAAAAGGGGTTAAATTAGGTATTTTCGTGTCTGAGGACAGCATAACTTTGGTTCTAGTGGACGGATTGTTTTCAAATCTTGGTATGATGTTTCTTGGAACAATCTTGAGAAACGTGTATTTCCTTTAGTTTTTGGCCCCACCCATTTCAGAATTAGGGGCCAAAAAAGGGTGAAATTGGGTGTTTTCACATATTTGACTGTAGAATCTTTATTATTTATTGGATTTTGATGGGGTTTGTTTCAGTGTGCTCCTGAGGAAATTTCCAATCTGTAGTATGCCAACGGAGATAAATGGGGCCCAACAGGGGCTAATCACAAAAAAATTATTTTTTTATTTTAAGTCCGATTTTGATGCAGTTTTATTCAATGGATTCCTTGTGAAAAATTAATATGGCACTCAGCTATTAGATTTTTGGTAACTTGTTTCCTTTCCCAGCTATGAGGGGCTGAAGGGGCCAAAATTGCAAATCTGCAGATAATGTGGAATTTCTATTTTTCATCGGATTTCAATGGGATTTTTTTCTTTGGATTCCCCTTGATCTAAGCTTTCATTGGTATGTCAACGGATTTGGCGTAGCTCTTACTGTTTCCGAGCTACAAGGGGTCAAAGGGGCCAAAATTGCAATTTTTCTAAATATGTCAAATCTTTATTTTTCATCGGATTTCCATAGGATTTTTTTCTTTGGATTCCTCTTGATCTAAGCTTTCAGAAGTATGTCAACGGATTTTGCGCTGCATATACCGTTTCCGAGCTACAAGGGGCCAAAGGGGCAAAAATTCCAATTTTTCTAAATATGTCAAATCTTTATTTTTCATCAGATTTTGATGGGATTTTTTCTTTGGATTCCTCTTGATCTAAGCTTTCAGTAGTATGCCAAAGGATTTGGCGTAGCTTTTACCTTTTCCGAGCTACAAAGGGTCAAAGGGGCCAAAATTGCAATTTTTCTAAATATGTCAAATCTTTATTTTTCATCTGATTTCGATGGATTTTTTTTTTATATTTATGGATGTAAAGTGTTAGTTGATAGTAACATATTTTGCATAGCTCTTACAGTTTTTTTTATCAATAAGTGATCAAAAGGGTTGATTTTTTTCCGTAGTTTGTTTCCAGCAAATAATTGTGTCAAGCTTCTTTTTGTGTCCATCTAATTATTGTGTCAAGCTAGCTCTTTACTGTGTCCACATTCACTTTGAACTACTTTTGTTGAAATTTCAGTGATCGACATGCTGCGGTTGTATCATGCTGCGCTTGGCGTAGCCCTTTATTAACATATTACTAGAGGTTACCAAAATAAGGAACTAAATGCAAAATTATATGGACCGACGGACGGACAAGGTAAATCTATAAGCCCTTCCAGACGTGACGGGGGCATAAAAATTCTAATTTTTCCATATTTTGCCATTAGTTGGTCATGTTTTTGCTATATATTGACCCTTACTATACTCTATGCCATATTTGTCATGCTTGAGACTTTCTTCACTTTTCTGTCACTGACAACCCTCCATACATGGAAAAGTCATTTGCTGGGGTTCATGTTAAAGATTGGGAGTCTGGTTACAATGGTAGGCTAGTTTATAACAGCTTTGAAGGATTTTAGTAGGTACTTGAAAGGAAAAGGATCTTAAAATGTTTTGGTGGGGTAGGCAACATATTTTCACATATAACACAAAAACTAAGAACCCCATCAAGACAATAATGTTGCGCATGTTCTAAATTAAGTGTCTTCACTCACTTTTGACAGAATTACAGCTTTCTGAAACCTACTTCCGGTACTGTGGCCATTCAAAGCTGGAAATCATAAAATTTGAAGATTTGAAGAAGTTTTCGTGATTCTCTGGACTTTTCTGTACTTGATGTTGGGTAATGTTTTTAGCTCACCTGACCCGAAGGGTAAGTGTGAGCTATTGCAATCACTTGGCATCCGTTGTCCGTCCGTCGTCTGTTAACTTTTCACATTTTCATCTTCTCCACTGAAACCACTGAAGCAAATTTAACCAAACTTTACAGGAATGATGTACTATGATGTACTAAAGGTCCTTTACTAAGATTGCTCATCATTCTGATCGGATAAAAAACATGGCCGCCAGCGCGGAAGTTAAGTTTTAAGGTCTCACTAACCACTTCCGGGTCAATTGGCCCCTCAGTCAAAAAGTTCCTAAGAACCAAAATTTGAAAATATGGTGTTTCAAGTCATAAATAGTATATTTTATTGTTGAGAACATCATAAAAGGGCTTAAATAAAAGCTCATAGCATATAATTATGGGAACAAGTGTCATATTTGAAGAAAGTGTATGAATATTGTGTTTACACCTGAGTGAAAGGGCATTAGTCATGGTGGGGCAGCACATGTCATCAAAAATGTAAATATTTCATATTTTTATTCGTTGCAATTTTGTGAGAAAAGTAAACGGTGACCCCCATATTTTTGCAACAGGTTTGGATTCCTTAGATAAAATGCTTCGAAATGATATATGCCATGAGACTCGCGTTAACCGTATACGTTGAGGGCAAAACTTTGAAATTGCCTGTTTTGCCATGAAGTGAATGGCCAAGTTATAACCGGTTATTGAGACCTTAACATTGGACCCTATGGGAAAAATTACATTTTCATCTTCTCCTCTGAAACCACTGGAGCAAATTCAACCAAACTTTACAGGAATGATGAACTAAAGGTCCTTGACAAAGAATGCTCATTTTGTTTCGATCCGATAAAAAACATGGCCGCCAGTGCGGAACGTAGTTTAACATTGGACCCTTTGGGAAAATCACATTTTCATCTTCTCCTCTGAAACCACTGAAGCAAATTCAACCAAATTTTACAGGAATGATGTACTAAAGGTTTTTCACTAAGATTGCTCATTTACTTCCAATCAAATAAAAAACGTGGCCGCCAGTGCGGAGCTTTGTTAAATATTGGACCCTATGGGAAAATCACATTTTCATCTTCTCCTCTGAAACCACTGAAGTAAATTCAACCAAACTTTACAGGAATGATGTACTAAAGGTCCTTTACAAAGTTTGCTTATTTCCTTCCAATCAGATAAAAAACATGGGTGCCAGCACGGAACTTGGGTTTAACATTGGACCCTATGGGAAAAATCACATTTTCATCTTCTCTGAAACCACTGAAGCAAATTCAACCAAAATTTACAAGAATGATGTTCTAAAGGTCCTTGACAAAGAATACTCATTTTCTTCTGATCCGATAAAAAAACATGGCTGCCAGTGCGGGACTTAGTTTAACAATTTTCATCTTTTTCTCTGAAACCACTGATGCAAATTCAACCAAACTTTACATGAATGATGTGTGGAAAGTCCTGTACATAGGATGCTCATTTCATTACAATCCGATAGAAAACATGGCTGCCAGCATAGAACATAGTTTTACATTGGTTTCTATGGGAAAGTCACATTTTTAGTTCGCCTCAACGAAGTTGAGGGGGGCTATTGGTTTACCCCCAGCGTCCTCGTCCGCGTCCGCATTTAAGTATATATCTTGGTAACTATGAAGGGTAGGATCATCAAACTTTGTATACAGATGCATCTTGGGCTATCTCACAGCCTCCAAGAAAATTAGGTCTCTTTGACCTATATTTTCCGCTTGAATGGCTTACATTCAAGTTTACGTCCGAGTTCAGATCTCAGTCACTATACATGCTAGGATCATGTAAGGTTGCATATGCATGCATCTCTGATGGTAGGTCAGCATCCAGGCAAAATTAGGTCACTTTGACCTATATTTTCCACTTGAACGACTTACATTCAAGTTGACGTCCAAGTTCAGATCTCAGTCACTATACATGGTAGGTTCATTTAACCTTGCATATGCATGCTTCTCTGATGGTAGGTCAGCATCCAGTCAAAATTAGGTCACTTTGACCTATATTTTCCACTTGAACGACTTACATTCAAGTTTATGGCTGAGTTCAGATCTCGGTCACTATACATGGTAGGATCATATAACCTTGCATATGCATGCATCTCTGATGGTAGGTCAGCATCCAGTCAAAATTAGGTCACTTTGACCTATATTTTCCGCTTGAATGACTAACATTCAATATATGTCTGAGTTCAGATCTCAGTCACTATACATGGTAGGATCATGTAGCCTTGCATATGCATGCATCTCTGATGGTAGGTCAGCATCCAGGCAAAATTAGGTCACTTTGACCTATATTTTCCACTTGAACGACTTGCATTCAAGTTTAGGTCCGAGTTCAGATCTCAGTCACTATACATGGTAGGTTCATTTAACCTTGCATATGCATGCATCTCTGATGGTGGGTCAGCATCCAGTCAAAATTGGGTCACTTTGACCTATATTATCCACTTGAACGACTTACATTCAAGTTTACGGCCAAGTTCAGATCTCGGTCACTATACATGGTAGGATCATATAACCTTGCATATGCATGCATCTCTGATGGTAGGTCAGCATCCAGTCAAAATTAGGTCACTTTGACCTATATTTTCCGCTTGAATAACTAACATTCAAGTATATGTCTGAGTTCATATCTCAGGCACTATACATGGTAGGATCATGTAGCCTTGCATATGCATGTATCTCTGATGGTAGGTCTGCATCCATGTAAAATTAGGTCACTTTGACCTATATTTTCCGCTTGAACGTCCTACATTAAAGTTAACGTCGATGAGTTCAGATCTCGGTCACTATACATGGTAGAATCATGTAACCTTGCATATGCTTGCATCTCTGATGGTAGGTCAGCATCCAGTCAAAATTAGGTCACTTTGACCTATATTTTCTGCTTGAACGACTTGCATTCAAGTTTATGTCCGAGTTCAGATCTCAGTCACTATACATGTTAGGATCATGTAACCTCGCCTATGCATGCATCTCTGATGGAAGGTCAGCATCCTGGCAAAATTAGGTCATTTGAACCCATATTTCCTACTTGAATGACTTTCATTTAAGTTTAGGTCCGCATTCTGATCTCAGTCACTATACATGTTAAGATCATGTTACCTTGCATATGCATGCATCTCTGACGGAAGGTCAGCATCCAGGCAAAATTGGGTCACTTTGACCTATATTTTCTGCTTGATTGACTTACATCCAAATTTACTGAAGAGTTCAGATCTCAGTCACTGTACATGTAACGATCATGAAAAAGAAAGGAAATGGAGTAAATGTCAAGGACTACAAGGAGACAACATCCCATATCCAGGTTAAAACTTGCATATGCATGCATCTCTGACAATGTGCCATAACGAGATGAACTTTGTAATCGTTGATTACCTATGTTTATCTTCTTCTATGAAACCACTGAAACAAATTCAACCAAACTTTAGAGGAATGATGTACGGAAAGTACTTTACAAAAATTACTCATTTCATTTTGATCTGGTAAAAAACATGCAGAACATAGTTTAACATTGGAGCCTGGTATGAGAAAGACATCCTTTTCATCATCTTCTCCAAAACTCTTCAAGCAAATTTAACTAAATGTATAGAAGGTCCTTCGCAAAAATTACTCATTCCAATAGGATAAGACAAAAACACGGGTGCTAATGGAGAACTTAGCTAAATATTAGACCCCATTGGCAATAAACATATTTTTGGTCATGCATGGCATAGAAGCATTTTGTCAGGTTTTCATGTAAAATTGTACACTAATCCCAAAGTATGTTGCATGTATTTACACGCTTTTTGGTTATCATGTCATGTCAGCTTGTTTTGTTGCTTTATGGTTATCAACCATCATCAACATCAGGCTTCATCTCATTTGAATTGCATAAACTTGCAAACATTCAAAAACAGTGGGTCCCCAAATTTTGTTAAAGCATGTTAAATGTTTTTGTTTGCACTGTAACTCAGCTCCTAAATGCCATAGACAGATGATAATGGTATGTGGTTACATTTTTAGTAGTAACCAACATCCATAGCAGTATTATATCACCTTGACCTATATTTTCTGCATCAATGAATTTAGCTAAATTTACACTTTCGGTCCATACAATGTTTAAACAAAATTTGGATTAAGGAATTTGTTTTTGATGTAGAAATTTAATTGTTGCATATAGTCAATAAATGCAAATTAGCTCTCTGAATTTTATTCTGGTTCCAACTTTGGTAAATTTCCTGAAAATGCCTAAGACTAACATGACTAACAATTTTACTTATGCAAAAATTTTTTCTTTAATTCATACCTGCAATAGATGTGCAGATGATTTCGAACATTTCATACATTTGCAGTAAATTCATATTCAGCATCTGTCTTGGATTATATTTGTGTATTTTACATTACATTTAATTATAAATATCTGTGAATATACCAAAGAATTTCAGATATGAAGACAGCTATCTGCTGTACTCTGTTTATTATACCTCTGTGTAATATTTTGTCACATAAGTTTTGACAATTATATAAATGTTTTTTTTAACTATTTTGCAGGTGAAAAGCGGCATATGTTCTCAACAGCTGCATCTTTAAATGGTAAGGCTGTACTATGAATTTAAAACTTTGATTTTATACCCCCACTCGTTAGAGAGTGAGGTATACTGCATTCACCTTGTCTGTTTGTCCGTCCGTCCGTTCGTCCGTTCATCCCTCCATCCGTTTGCCTGAAAATTTATTTTTGTCACAATTTTCTCAGCTATTAGTGGAGGGATTGATTTGAAAATTGGTATGCAGCCTCTGTATGATGTGTTTTAAGGAACGTCCTATTTTGAGTCCTGTTGGATGTGTACTTCTTGTTTAACGAAGTGTGGACTTATTTAAGAATTGTAGCGAAACATGCATTTTTTGTCACAGTTTTCTCAGCTTCTATAAGTGGGATTTATCTCAAAATTTGTATGCAGCCTCAATATGAATAGTTGTAAGAAACGTCCTATTTTGAGTTGTGTCAGATGTGTACTTCCTGTTTAATGAAATGTGGACTTGGTATGAAATATAGCGAAACATGATTTTTTCGTCACAGTTTTCTCAGCTTCTGTAAGAGGGAATGATTTCAAAATTGATATGCAGCCTCAATATGGTTAGTTGTAAGGAACGTCCTATTTTGAGTCATGTCAGATTTTAACGAAATATGGACTTCAGTTACCAAATGAAGTGAAACATTAATTTTTCGTTGCAGTTTTCGCAGCTTCTGTAAGAAGGATTGATTTCAAAATTGGTATGCAGCCTCAATATGATTAGTTGTAAGGAACGTCCTATTATGTGTCCTGTCAGAGGTGTACTTCTTGTTTTAAGAAATGTGGACTTAGTTACGAAATATAGTGAAACACAATTTTTGTCAGTTTTCTCAGCTTTTATAACAGGGATTGATTTCAAAATTGGTATGCAGCCTCTATATGATTAGTTGGTTACTATTCTTGAGGATTATATCATTGTGCCCATACTCGTATTGTGCCCACACACACTTAAATTTGCACTTGCCATATTGATTCAGCATTCAGCGAGTGGGGGTATCACTGGTTGCCATTTGGCGACAGATCTTGTTTTTTATATAAATTGCCTAGACAAAAGAGTTTTTGTGTGGTTTGATGCATTTTGGGAAAGGGTTGTTGCTGCTGTCAATGAAGAATTTGCCATTTTGACCTTACATTTTCCACGTGATCAGCTAAGTTTAAAATTAGTGTTCTGGTCTAGATCTAATGCACTGTTGTTCTGGTCTTGATCATCTCATGTAATGGTGTTCTGGTCTAGATCTAATGTACTGTTGTTCTGGTAAAGATCTAATACTGGTGTTCTGGACTAGATCTAATATACTGGTGTTCTGGTCTAGATCTGATGTACTGGTCTAGATCTAATGCACTGGCGTTCTGGTCTTGATCTAATATACTGGTGTTCTGGTCTAGATCTGATGTTCTGGTCTAGATCTAATGTTCTGGTGTTCTTGTCTAGATCTGATGTACTGGTGTTCTTGTCTAGATCTAATGCACTGGTGTTCTGTTCTTGATCTAATGTACTTGTGTTCTAGTCTTTATCTAATGTACTGGTGTTCTGGTCTAGATCTATATGTGCTGGTGTTCTTGTCTAGATCTATATGTACTGGTGTTCTTGTCTAGATCTATATGTACTGGTGTTCTGATCTAGATCTAATGTCAAGCCTCATTGGTCCTTAGTGGAAAGAATCGAGCTGTGGATGAAAAACATTTAGTCAATAATGAGAAAAGTTAAAGTGGGTCAAAGTGGACTAGCTTAGTATCCATTTGAATCCAGTGACAGGTGTTTTATTGAAAGACCCAAGCCAAAATATTTCCACCAGTTTCTCTCATGAGGTTATGTTCATGCTTTATGTTAGGACACCATATTTTCAGGACCATCAGCACAACAAGAAGCAGTGTATGTGGTTGTGCATTGGACCTCAATTAAAATTCAATTCATTCTCTCTGAGATTTAAACCATGTATAGCATTAAAATGTGTATTCCAAACCAGACTGGCACTTACGTGTTGATAGTTTACTGTATCAAAGTCTAAGTTTGCTTTTAACCCTAGATTGACTAGCGTCCTTCTTTAAGAGTTAGTTAATTTTTGGAATGGTATCTCTTTAGAATACATTGTACCTTAATTGTAAGATTATATCTCCATATACTGGTATTTTACTGGCTTGTTCTCATAACTTTGCATATTGAGTCAGTCTGAAGTAATACTTTCATAGCCAGTGAACCTAGTGTTCTATTGGTGTAAAAATCATAACCAATCATAGCAGGTTTGATATCAAGGATAATACAGTCAAACCTGTCTTATGTGACCTCCCAAGGGAACACTGAAAAAGGGTCACCTAAAGTGTTTCGAGTCTCAGGTTTTGAGATTTGATCAATATTTTCGGGATCCTCTGGTTTTATCCATGAAATTTTATTAAATTTTTTTACCATTTACCCTATGTTTTCTTTTCATTTTGATGTAAAAAACATATTTTGGGAAACTATAACAAATTGTAAAGAAATTTTAATTATTTTTTCAATGTTTTCTTTGAAGATACCTTGCTTGTGATAAAGTAATGTAGAGTCCAGAGGAGTTTGGTTTCCTGCCAAAACTTAAATCTTGTATAGCTCGAACACTAACTCATTGACATATGATTTTTTTTCTTGAATATAACTTACTTATTAGTGGTCTATCAAACAATAACAACTTTTTAAAAATTCAATTATTATCACAGTGAGACTCGTAACACCTTAAGACAGTTGGTCACTTAATACACATCAAATCAATATGAAAATCACTACACTGGGATAAAGAAAACCTGGTCACATAAGACAGAAGGTTACTTAATACAGGTGGTCACTAAGGCAGGTTTGACTGTATATCAGTAAGGTGACTTGCAAAGGTAGAAGATATGATTCTGAATGCCAAAATTGATGAAAATATTCTTTTTATACCTGTCAACATTGGGAAAATCCAACAGGTTTAAAGTATTTGCATTTCAGTCTACTTTTCCTTTAGAGTTTCAAAAAAAACTCTGCCTAAATGATCTTCAGTTCAGGTTAAAAAAAACAACACATAATTTACACAGCCTGGATCAGTTTGCTAAATGCATTTTAATGTATTAAAATTACTTGATAGCTTAATTTCTGTTAATGAAATGTTAATGCTCCCTACTGTTCTGTTTGAATTTCAGCCAGTAAACATTTAAATTATGAAGCAAAAGATGGAGTAGGAATAATTAAATTTAACACACCAGATTCAAAGGTTTGTATCGATTAAGTATATAAGTGAGGTTTCATACTTTTATAAATGTGTTATAAAAACCCTTTCAGTGGTACCTGGTTCACCAATATTGTAAAAGCAGAAATATTCATGGGAATTAATTAAGTTTATTTTGTGGGTAAGAGTTATCAATGAAATTAAATCCCCACAAATTGATGAATATTGATGTACAATATACTTATTTGATATGAATTCCAAGAAAATATGTTACTGCAAAACAGTTTATAAAGTAAAATCATTGAAATTTTATCCCCATGAAAGTAATTGATAATACAGTAATTCTGTAGCCATGAGTACATTGAGATATTGTCATACCCCCGGTGTCGGGGTCGTCTGCGTTATCAAAACTTTAATCTGGCTTGTGGAATTGAGACCTGAAGGGATAGGCTGTTGATATTTGGTATGTGACTTCCTTGTGATGAGAGCTTTCTTCTGGTACCATACTTGTAGACATTTTGACCTTGACCTTGCCCTTGGGGCAATTTTTGAAAAACTTACCTTGTCTCTAGAAGGTAGGGTTTTAGTGGTAGGGTGTTCAAATTTGGTATGTAACTTTCTTATGATGAGAGCTTTCTAATGGTACCATATTTGTAGACAGTATGACCTTGATCTTGCCCTAAGGACAATTTTTGAAAAACTTTAACCTTGCCTCTTGAAGGTAGGCTTTTAGTGGTAGGGTGTTCATATTTGGTATGTAGCTTCCTTATAATAAGAGCTTTCTTGTTGTACCATATTTGTAGACATTTTGACCTTGACCTGCCCCAAGGGCTATTTTTTCAAAACTTTAACATTGCTTCTAGAATCAAGTTGTTTAGTGGTAGGTTGTTCATATTTGGTATGTAACTTCCTTATGATGAGTGCTTTCTGATGGTACCATATTTGTAGACATTTTGACCTTGACCTTGCCCTGAGGGCTTTTTTTATGCCCCCAGATCGAGGATGGGGGGGATATTGTTTTTGTCCTGTCTGTCTGTTTGTCTGTTTGTCTGTGCGTCCGAAACTTTAACCTTGGCTATAACCTTTGAACTATATAAGGTAGACTTTTAATACTTGGCATGTGTATAGGTCTAGTCAAGAGGAACATAACTATGCACAAAAAAATTAGGTCAGGTCAAAGGTCAAGGTCACAGAGGTTAAAAAGGGGTGAATTTGGCTGTTTTCACATATTTGACTGTAGAATCCTTATTATTTATCGTATTGAGACGGGGTTTGTTTTATGTTATTGGTAATAAAATTGAAGTATGTCAACAGGTTTGAGGTAGCATTTACCGTTTTTGAGAAACAAGAGGCCCAAAGGGGGGCAAATGGAAAAAAATGAATTTTTCAATTTTATGTCAGATCTTGATGCAGTATTTTTCTGTAAGTTTCTTAAAGCATGTTTAAACAGATACTTTTAACAATTAAAACCATTTCAATAAACAAGAGGCCCAAAGGGGTTTCACCTGTTTTAGAATGAAGGGGTTAAATTGGGTGTTTTGATGGTAATAAACAACTTTTGAACTATGTAAGATAGACTTATAGTGTATAGGTCTTGTCAAGAGGAACATAAATATGCAAAAAAAAAAATAGGGGTCAAAGGTCAAGGTCATAGGGGTCAAAAAGGGGTAAAATTGTGTATTTTCATATATTTTACTGTAGAATCTGGGGGCATATGTAGTGTTTCACAAACACGTCTTGTTTTTAAAAAATTTAACTTTGCTTCTAGAATTAAGTTGTTTAGTGGTAGAGTGTTCATAGTTGGTATGTGACTTTTTTTTTGTGATGAGAGCTTTCTGATGGTACCATATTTGTAGACATTTTTACATTGACCTTGCCCAGAGGGCAATTTTTGTTTTGAAACTTGGATTAAGTTGTTTAGTGGTAAAGTGTTTATATTTGGTATGTGACTTTCTTTTGATGAGAGCTCTCTGATGGTACCTTTCTATAACTTTCAGATTTATTGTGCATTGAGGTCACTGTAATCCCCGGGGAGCTATGTTGTCTTCTGACAACTCTTGTTAACATGCTCAACAACTTATTTGTATATCACGATGATAATTCATCAAATAGTATTCTATTTAAAAAATACCGGTACATAGTTTAATGACCTTGAACAATATTTCACCTTTCAGCGGTTTTGAAATTGTGATACGTTATATGGATTTCTGTGGTTTTATCCTTTGTTCCTTTGTGCTCCCTCATTATACCATCCCTCTTTAAAGGCAGTCCTTCACTTATCGCCAACAATTTTTTAAAGTCCCTTTTTCAAAAACTTAGATAGTTTCTATGTAATTTATTCCCTCTATATATTGTCACCCTCACTTATCGCCAAAATTTCCCCTGTCCCAAAGGTGGCAATATAATGAGGGTGCACTGTATTTTGTCTCATAACACCCCATTTTCTTGTCATTAAATGTTTTGGTAGCTAGTTTTAAGATCAGTAAAGAAAAATTTCATTAGATTGTAAATTTTCCTTCCATGTGATGGTAACTAATAATGTCTATAGTAATGCTAAGGTGTAAAAGTAAAAAGAGAGTCCTTTTTCCACCATTTTTTAGCTCACCTGGCCAAAGGCTATGTGAGCTTTTGCCATCACCCGGTGTCCGTTGTCCATCCGTCCGTTAACTTTTATTTAAAGATCTTCTCCTCTGAAACTACTGGGCCAATACTAAGCAAACTTAGCCTGAGTCATCACCAGGGTATGCTCTTTCAAGTTTGTGATTTTTATGTCCGTAGACCAAACAACATGGTCACTGTTACTAAAAATAGAGCATAGGGGGTAAATTGCCGTTTTTTGCAAATTACTCGAAAACCATTACAGATATCAAAATTCTGACAGGAGTAAAAATGATCAGCATGATGAGATCTACCTGCCCTGCAATTTCGAAGAATATCCGTTTACCCGTCTTAGAGTTATTGCCCCTTTTCCATAAAATTTTCAGTTTTTAGCTCATCTGGCTAATGCCAGGGTGAGCTTTTGCCATCACTTTGCATCGGTCGTCCGTCCGTCTTCCGTCCGGCATAAACTTTTCATTCAAAGATCTTCTCCTCTGAAACTACTGGGCCAATTGAAACCAAACTTGGCAACAATAGTCCTTAGATGGTCCCCTGCAAAAAAGTTGTTTTTCAGATCCGGGCTATATCCAAGATGGCCGCCAGCGGGGATCATAGTTTTAACATTGGACTCTATGGGAAAACACTTTCAAAGATCTTCTCCTCTGAAACTACAATGCAAATTGAAACCTAACTTGGCCACAATAGTCCTTAGATGGTCCCCTGCAAAAAAGTTGTTTTTCAGATCCGGGCGATATCCAAGATGGCCGCCAGTGGGGATCATAGTTTTAACATTTGACCCTATGGGAAAATACTTGCAAAGATCTTCTTCTCTGAAACTACTTGGCCAATTAAAACCAAACTTGGCCACAATAGTCCTTAGATGGTCCCCTGCAAAAAAGTTGTATTTCAGATCCGGGCTATATCCAAGATGGCCGCCAGCGGGATCATAATTTTAACATTGGACCCTATGGGAAAACACTTTCAAAGATCTTCTCCTCTTAAACCACTTAGCCAATTGGAACCCTATGGGAAAATACTTGCAAAGATCTTCTTCTCTGAAACTACTTAGCCAATTGAAACCAAACTTGGCCACAATAGTCCTTAGATGGTCCCATGCAAAAAAGTTGTTTTTCAGATCTGGGCTATATCCAAGATGGCCACCAGTGGGGATCATAGTTTTAACATTGGACCCTATTGGAAAACACTTTCAAAGATCTTCTCCTCTGAAACTACTGAGTCAATTGAAACCAAACTTGGCCACAATAGTCCTTAGATGGTCCCCTGCAAAAAAGTTGTTTTTCAGATCCGTTCTATATCCAAGATGTCCGCCAGCGGGGATCATAGTTTTAACATTGGACCCTATTGGAAAACACTTCCAAAGATCTTCTCCTCTGAAACTACTTAGCCACAATAGTCCTTAGATAGTCCCCTGCAAAAAATTTGTTTTTCAAGTCTTTTCTTAATGCAAGATGTCTGCCAGCAGGGAACAGTTTTAACATTTGACCCATTGGGAAAACATTAAAAGATCTTCTCCTGAAATTACATAGCCAATAATGAAAACATACTTGGTCACAATGGGCCATAATTGTGCCCGTTTGAAAAATTTGCTTGGCTTGTCTGCATGGCATTCAAGATTGCCCCAGTGGGGAACATAGTTTAACCTTGAGACCTATTGGAAGCCTATCGGAAAGCATTTAAAGATGTTCTCCTCTGAAAATATTTAGTCAATTGGAACCAAAATTAGACTCAATGGTCCCCTTCAAGAAAGGTGACAGTAGAACTGCACCCCCATCCAAAATAGCTGCCAGTCTGGAATATAGTTTAACTTAAGATAATATAACATCAGTGTCTATTAACAAATTTGAAAATAATGCCCTTAAAACATTGGGATTATTTTAACTGCATAAAGCAGCCATGGCAAGGTGAGCGATACAGGCTCTTGAGAGCCTCTTGTTCGTTACTTTTAGTCTTATATTTTGAAAATGGTAGATGATTGAAGTGAAGTTTATATAACAAAAATGGTCAGCATAGTAAGATCTACATGTCCTGCAATTTTGAAGAAAATCTGACAACCCACATAGGAGTTATTGCTGCTTTTTCTTTGAATTTTCACAATTTTAAAAGGCCATGTGAGGTATTGCCATCACTATGCATCCGTCGTCCGTCTGTCCATCAACGATTTCAAACATCTTCTCCTCTGAAACCGCTAAGCCAAATTAAACCAAACTTGGCCTGAATCATAATCAGGGTATGGCTTCTCAAACTGATGTTCAGTTTGTCCCTCTGTCGAACAACATGGCCGCCATTGCTAAAAATAGAACATAGGGGTAAATTGCAGTTTTTTGCTAATAACTCAAAAACCGTTACAGATATCAAAAATCTGACATGGGGTACAAATGATCAGCATGATGAGATCTACCCACTGTCAATTTTGAAGAAAATTTTCAAAATTTTTGCATCTTTTAATTTTTTATTTCAAAAAGTGTAACAAATGCAAAATGTAAATTGCAAAAATGTTCAGCATATCAAGATCTACCCACCCTGAAATTTTGAAGAAAATCCATAAACCTTTGTAGGAGTTATTGCCCTTTTTTCACTGAATTTTTAAAATTTTCATATTTTTCATCTCTTATTTCCAAAACTATAGAAGATGAAGGTTAAGTGTAAATTGATGAAATGTTTTCCATGCTGTGGGGACTTCAAAACTGATGTTGAAAATTGTTCCTTGACCGCCATTTTCAAAATGGCCGCCGAAAAAGGCGGGAAAATTCAACATTGTCCGATTTCAATGAAATTTGGTTTCCAAATAGATATTGATGTTGCGACTTAAAAACTGGTGTTGAAAATTGTTTGTTGACAGCCATTTTCAAAATGGCCACCGAAAAAGGCGGGAAAATTCAACATTGTCTGATTTCAATGAAATTTGGTTTCCAAATAGATATTGATGTTGCAACTTCAAAACCGGTGTTGAAAATTGTCCGTTGACCGCCATTTTCAAAATGGCCGCCAAAAAGGCGGGAAAATTTAACATTGTCTGATTTCAATGACATTTGTTTTCCAAATAGGTCCTGATGTCGCAACTTCAAAACTGACGTTGAAAATTGTTCGTTGACCGCAATTTTTAAAATGGCCGCCAAAAAGGCGGGCGAATTCAACATTGTCCTATTTCAATGAAATTTGATTTCCAAATAGATATTGATGTTGCGACTTCAAAACCGATGTTGAAAATTGTTTGTTGACTGCCATTTACAAAATGATGTCTCGACTTCAAAACTGGTGTTGAAAGTGGTCCTTAGCCAGAACGTTTTTTGTCAAAAAAGCCAACAAAGAAATATAATAAAACATGATCAGACTTTAAAAACAGTTCAAGATATTGGAGGTGTTTGAGAAACTGAAGATCAACTGTATAACTTACAATGTTACCTTGATTGTGGCAACTGAAACCCAGGTGAGCGATACAGGCTCCTTGGAGCCTCTGGTTACTTTTATTTCAAAAACTGTTTGAGATAAAGGTTAAATGTGAATTGCAAATATGTTGAGGTTTTCCAGAACTACAATTTTTACTTGTCCAGCAGTTCACATCTCATCCAAGATTGCTGCCAGAGGGGAAGATAGTTTAACATAGGACCCTATGGGAAATGCATTCAAAAATCTCCTCTGAAACCACTGAGCCAATGGGGACCAAATTTTGTCACTGTAGTCCTTGGGTGGTCCCCTTTAAAATTTGTGATTTTTACGTTTGTACCTCATCCAAGATGGGTGCCAGCATGGAGCACAGTTTAACATAGGGACCCTATGGGAAATGCATTCAAATGTCTTCTTCTCTGAACCCACTGAGCCAATTGGAACCAAACTTGGTTACAATAGTCTTTAGATGTTTTCCTTCAAAGTTTGTGATTTTTATGTTCATACCTCATTCAAGATGGCTGCCAGCAGTGAACATAGTTTAACATAGGGACCCTATGGGAAATGCATCCAAAGATCTTCTCCTCTGAAATTACCAAGCCAAATTGAACCAAACATGGTCACAATAGTCCTTGGGTGGTCCCCTTTAAAGTTAGTGATTTTTACGTTCTTACCTCATCCAAGATGGCCACCAGCGTGGAACATAGTTTAACATAGGGACTCTATGGGAAATGCATTCAAATGTCTTCTCCTCTGAACCTACTGAGCCAAACTGAGCCAATTGGAACCAAACTTGTTTACAATTGTCTTTGGGTGATCCCTTCCAAAGTTTGTGATTTTTAGTTTGGCCTAAAAAAAAAAATTAGTTGTGTTTCCGGTTATGGTCCTCTGAAAAATTTTGGTCGGTAGGTAAGATTTATTCTTTATTTTTTAAATTTGTTTTTCTTCACATCGATTTCTTTGTGATTTTGACGATTCCGGTCACTAATTTAGGGTGACCTGGAAAATATGACGTTTCCGTTCCCAACTTTCTGTAACCGGAAGTCAAAAACAATAGAACAAAAACAAATGTTGTTGGCTTTTCTCTTCGATTTTGATGAGTAAACAGCATTACAAGACATAGTTTGATCAATTACTGCGCTCAGATATGAAAAATATCTAATGTAATCATCATATCGCTCTTAAAATCGGCAAAGTTTTACAAACGGGAACAAAAACGTGGTCGGTTGGGCATCGAAACTTTTTATTTTTTTGAAGTTGGAATAAAAAAGTTTGAGTCGGGGGGTCTGGACTAGGGTCGGTTGGCCAACGGGAAACACAACTTTTTTTTTTAGGCCCTTGTACCTCATCCAAGAATGAAAATGTAACATATGGTGAACTGATTTATAGTATGAATGGGTGGTCTATTGGTGACAATGAATAAAACCAGTCACCAGGTGAGCGATACAGGCTCATGTGAACCTCTAGTTAAAATGTGAAATACCTTGAAAACAAGGGCTGTAACTTAATAATATTTTTTTACTGACTTTATTCCTTTAATAATGCGCTTTCCATTTGATGTTTCAATCTAGAATTGTAGATTTTTGTCTCGCCCCAACGAAAGTCACGGAAAGCGAGTCATAGGTGTGCAAAGTATGACGGCGGCGGCGACGGCGTAAACTCAAGTTATTTTATGGAACCCTTTGTTGTAGGACCTTTATATTTGGTCCATAGGTAGCCTACGACAAACCCTATCTGGCGGACACAAAATCATGTGACCTTGACCTATATTTCGCGGTCCAGTGGCCAGGTTAAGTTTTTTTGCTTAAGTCTGTTTCTCAATAACTACTAGGTATAGGTCAATGATATTTGGTATATAGCTTGGTCTTGGTTAGTACATGTCAGTCTGCCATATGGCTTTTGACCTTGACCTCAATTTCACGGTCCAGTGACCAGGTTAAGCTTTTTTGCTTAAGTCTGTTTCTCAATAAATACAAGCTATAGGTCAATGATATTTGGTATATAGATTGGTCTTGGTTAGTTTATGTCAGTCTGCCATATGGCTTTTGACCTTGACCTCAATTTCACGGTCCAGTGACCAGGTTAAGCTTTTTTGCTTAAGTCTGTTTCTCAATAACTACAAGCTATAGGTCAATGATATTTGGTATATAGCTTGGTCTTAGTTAGTACATGTCAGTCTTCTATATGGCTTTTGACGTTTACCTCAATCTCATGGTCTAATGAACATAGTTAAGTTTTTCTGATTTGAACAGTTTCTCAATTACTGTAAGTGGTGGGGTAATGATATTAGGCTTTTAGGTTGCTCTTAAGTAGAACATGACTGTTTTAGTGACCAAACAGGGACGAGCGAGACATCTATTAGGGTCCACTCTTGTCTTAATTTCACATTACTACAATGTACATACATCCTTAAGTAATGGTAAAATTTTGCATTTTGTTTCTGAACAACCACACCTAAGTCCTAATATCATTTCATGATGTTAACAACTTAATAACTACTGACAAGTTTATTTACAATGTATGACTGCGACCTACATTTTCACTTCAATGAATTTAGTTAAGTTCTTGTTATTTGTATAACTAGACTTCACAAAGAAATTTGTATAACTATACTTCACAAAGAAAGGAATTATATAAAATTTCTGGTTTCGGTACTCACACAATCAGTTAAATTAGCAAAAAGTGTCCACCACTAAGGTTTGATATCTATTACTTTTGTTTTAAACATGTTTTTGAAATCTGCAGGATACCTGTTATCCATCTCCTACTCTTGACCATATGCATGCATCAAACACTAAGTATTATTGAGTGATTGTAAAGGTCAGTTTGATTTTTCAGGTAAATACACTATCAGTTGAGGTACAACAAGAATTTGTTGATGTCTTTGATAAGGCAGAGAATGATGTATTTGTTAAAAGTATTGTGGTGACTTCTGGAAAGCCAGGATGTTTTATTGCAGGAGCAGATATTGGGTAAGCAAGAAAGTTATGAAAAGTCTCAATATTTTTGTTCTTCAACAATTTTCTTCAAAATTGTGTTTGTTTGTATAATTCTCTATTTGCCCATATATTTGATGTTTAATGTACCTTGCTATGAATGAACAAATTTTCACCACAGTCAAAATTATTTAAAATAAGATTGAATAGCTTCACACAAAATTTGTCACACTGCACATTTTTCCAGGTAACACATACTTAATATTTTTAGGATTTAAAGTTTTATAGTTTTCAATTTTATTTTGCATATATTCTAAGATATGCATTCTACATGTTTATGTATTTTGATTTTTGATTATCATCAATAAGAAAATACCATTTTTTCAACTTAACCATTTTGATTATTCAGAATATGATTATATAGTAAATGAAGATTCTTATTTTTTTTAAGAATAAGAAATAAAATATGTTGCAGGTAAACCAAAGATGATATAAAATGTTGTTGGTATTTGCATAAAGTCTCCTTGGTTTATATTTCATTTACATACATACATCTATTATGTAGGTAGCAGTAAAAGATTGAGATTTCCTAGTGAAAGAAAAGTGATAATTAACTGTGAAATTGTTTTTCCATAATTTCACTGTAGGAAGTGATGTCTACAAAAGGCGTTGTCAGTGTTGTTAATATGTTAACGTCTCAGTAGATTAAGTTTGAAAATGGAGTCTATGAAATCATCTTTAAATTGAACCATCAAATATGCATGAAGATCTATATAATTAAAACTATAACTTATCATGGATTCTGATAATCGAAAATAGTCAATTTGTGATCCTAGAGGCTGTAACTCATTCAACCACATTTGTGAATTACTGCTTTGTTCGATCATTTGTTTAATATTCTGCGATAATCAGAATCTAGTATTAGTTTACAGTATAAATATATATATACATGTATTTATCATATTTACCCTATATTATAACAATGAACCTACATTGCTTTTCATTCAAATTTAGTTTCTGTTTTCTTTTTATACATGCATAGTATGCTGGAAAATTGCCAAACAAAAGAAGAATTGACAGAGCTGTCTAAAAAGGGACAAGAAATTTTCCAGAGAGTAGAAAACTGTAAAAAGCCAGTGGTTGCTGCTATAATGGGAACCTGTCTTGGTGGGGGCTTAGAGGTATGACATGCTTATACATCCTTTTATACAACCGCAAAAAATTTGTGGTCGTATAATTGTATGATGCTGTCGTCGTCGTCATCTTTGTCGTCATTGGCGGCGTCATTGTCGTCTGTAGACACTTTTGTTTTTATACGACCACAAATAATTTGAGGTCGTATAATGGTATGGCGCTGTCGTCGTCCGGCGTCGGCGTCGTCTTTGTCGTCCAGCATCGTCGTCTGTAGACACTTTTGTTTTTGGTGAATAACTTAAGTTCCAGTTGACCAATCCTTATGAAATTTTACCACAATGTTCCTTGGCACAAAAGGAAGGCTGTGGTGGGTTTTGGACATTTTGGCCCCTCCCGTTTTCAAAAAAGGGGCCAAAAAGGGTATAATTGGGTGTTTTTACATATTTGGCTGTAGAATATTTATTATTTATTTGATTTTGATGGGGTTTCTTGCGTCATGTGCGTTGTGTTCCTAATTAAATTTCCTATTAGTAGTATGTCAACGGATTTTATGTGGCATGTACTGTTCAGGAGATAAATGGGGCCCAAAAGGGGCGATTTTCAAAAATTTTATTTTATTTATTTTAGTCCGATTTTGAT
>MJUU01059098.1:33222-47256 GCA_002080025.1 Modiolus philippinarum | reverse complement strand
TCCGTCTGTCCGTCCGTAGACATTTTTTGTCCGAAGCTTATCTCGGGAACCTTTCTGAATTGACTTTTCAAATTTTGTCAGAATGTTAGTAACTATAAGTACTTGTGCACCTCCTATTTTCAGATTGATTCATAAAATTTTAACAAAGTTACAGCACTTTGTAGATTTCTCCTACTTAGAGTCTATATTGAAAATTTAAAAGGTAGGCTAAAAAGGTTTCCCCAACATTTTCCCTATCGAGTAGCAAAACATCTCTCTGATAAATAGTTCTATGAGTCTATGTCTTATCAAAGGATTTCTCTGTGCCTTCCTCTTATTTTAAGTTGCCTCAAAGTTACGGTGGACTATTGGAGTACCCCGCATGGTACGTTTCTACGTCTGTAACTGTGCAGGGTAGGATCATCAACAAGAAGCGGGGGGTATAAATTTGTGGCCCATCAGGCCACAGTTACATCTAGTTTGCAATGGATTCCTTTTGAAAATAAACATAGAGGTGCACCATCAGATTTTTGACAATTTGTTTCTTTTCCGAGCTATGAGGGGCCAAATGGGGACAAAAGTGCAAATTTGCAGATTACCTAAAATTTTTATTTTTCATCGGATTTCGATTGGGTTTTTTTCTTTGAATTCCTCCTGATTATAAGCTTACAGCAGTATGTCAACAGATTTTGCATAGCTCTTTACGTTTCCAAGCTACAAAGGGTTAAAGGGGTCAAAATTGCAATTTTTTGAAATATGTGAAACCTTTATTTTTCATTGGATTTCGATAGGAATTTCTTCTTTGGATTCCTCTTGATATAAGCTTTCCTTATATTGTTGACATACCTCTTGCCTTTTCCAATATATATATATAAGGAATTATAAGAGCTAATTTTTATTTTCCTTAGTTTGTGTGCAGCTAATTACTGGGTCAAGCTCTTTATTGTGTGCATTTAATTACTGTATCAAGCTCTTGACTGTGTCCTCATTCAATTTGAATTACACTTGTACAAATTTCAGTGTTTGACATGCTGCGGTCATATCATGCTGCCCTCGGCGTAGCCCTTTATTGGTCAATAACTCCAGTTCTAGTTGATCAATTCTTCTGAAATTTTAACACAATGTTCCTTGGCACAAAAGGAAGGCTAGGATCAGTTTTGGGTTTTTCGACCCTCCCGTTCCTAAAAAAGGTGCCAAAAAGGGCGAAATTTGGTGTTTACGCATATTTGACTGTAGAATGTTTATTATTTGTCGGATTTTGATCGGGTTTCTTTCAGTGTACTCCTTAGAAATTTTCCAATCTGTGTTATGCCAACGGATTTCATGTGGCATGTACGGCTTACGAGATAAATGGGCCCAAAAGGGGCTAATTTCAAAATTGTATTTTTATGCCCCCGCGTCGATAAGTCGGGGGCATATTGTTTTACCCCTGTCCGTCCGTCCTTCCGTCCGTCCGTCTGTCCGAGGGGGTACATGGTTTGTCCGTGCAACTCCTCCTACAGTTTTTATGCTAGAAAGTTTTTATTTTGCAGATCATTTGTACATATATTGAAGATGTGCATGTGATAAGGATTTTGATTTTCGTGCATTTTTGTCAGAAATATACATTGTTGAACTTAGTCATTTTTAGTGATTTTTCATAGAAGGTACATAGTTTGTCCGCGCAACTCCTCCTACAGTTTTAATGCTAGGAAGTTTTTATTTTGCAGATCATTTGTACCTATATTTTGCCAAAAATGTTCTGTGTCGGATTGTGTTCCCCTGATTCAGTCAAATGTTATACGAATTTTCCTTACTGGTCTCTTCCTTTGATCGATTCTGACTTTTGTTGTCACTTTTATTTTTGAAGATGTGCATGTGGTAAGGATTTTCATTTTGGTTAATTTTTGTCAAAAAATATACATTGTTGAACTTAGTCATTTTTTGGTGATTTTGTGATGGAGGGTACATAGTTTGTCTGCACAACTCCTCCTACAGTTTTGATGATAGGAAGTTTTTATTTTGTAGATATTTTGTACCTATATTACAGATGTGCATGTGGTAAGGATTTTGATTTTGGTTGATTTTTTGTTAAAATTATACATTGTTGAACTTCATCATTTATTGGGTGATTTAGTAATAGAGGGTACATAGTTTGTCCGCACAACTCCTCCTACAGTTTTTATGCTAGGAAATTTTGATTTTGCAGATAATTTGTACTTATATTGAAGATGTGCATGTGGGAAGGATTTTGATTTTGATGCATTTTTGGAAAAAATACACATTGTTGAACTTAGTCATTTATTGGGTGAATTATTAATAGAGGGTACACAGATTGTCCGCACAACTCCTCCTACAGTTTTGATGCTAGAAAGCTTTTATTTTGCAGTTCATTTGTACCTACCGGTATATTGAAGATGTGCATGTGGTATGTATTTTGATTTCGGTTCATTTTTTTTCAAAAATATACATTGTTCACCTTTAAATGTTTTGGTGATTTAGTAATAGAGGGTACATAGTTTATCTGTGCAACCTAGAATAACATGTGTCTAGTGGGGGCATCATATGTGTCTTACAGACACAAATATTGCTAAAAAATCCCAGTTTGAATCAACCTTGCGCAGGGCATGTCATTCTCTAGTTTGTGAGTTTATATTTGTTTCTAGTTTTTATCTAAAGTCCGATTTTGATGCAGTTTTTTGCCATGGATTTTTCATGAAAAATAAACTAGTGCTGCACCATCAGAGTTTTGATAACTTGTTTCCTTTCCAAGCTATGAGGGGCACAACGGGGCCAAATTGCAAACATGCAGATAATCTAAAAATTTTTTATTTTTCATCAGATTTTGATTGGATTTTTTCTTTGGATTCCTCTCATTGTAAGCTTTCAGAAGTATGTCAACAGATTTGTTGTAACTCTTACCATTTCCAAGCTATAAGGGGTCAAAGGGGCCAAAATTGCAATTATCAGAATTATGTGAAATCTTAATTTTCATCTGATTTTGATGGGATTTTTTTCTTTGGAATCCTTTCATTGTAAGCTTTCTACGTCATTTCAACAGATTTGGCATAGCTCTTACTGTTTCCGAGGTATAAGGGGTCAAAGAGGCCAAAATTGCAATTATTAGAAATATGTGAAATCTTCATTTTTCATCACTTTTTTCTGTGGATTATATTCATTGTTAGCTTTCATTACATGGCAATAGATTTTGCATAGCTCTTACGGTTTCCAAGCTTTAAAGGGTCAAAGCGGCCAAATTGCAATATTTCAAAATATGTGAAATCAAATTTTTCTTAGCTCTTACGATATCCTATTAATAATGGATTTAAAGGGCTAATTTTGATTTTCACTAGTTTGGGTCCAGTTAATTTATGTGTCAAGGTCTTTATTGTGTCCAGCAAATTACTGTGTCCATATTCAATTTAGTTAACACTTGTTTAAATTTCAGTGGTCGACATGCTGCGGTCGTATCATGCTGCGCTCGGCGTAGCCCTTTATTTTATGTGAAATGGATGTTATTTTCCACAAAGAAGATATTTTTGCTAACTTTGTATGCTTTCCTCCTAATTTGATATTGAAATAAAGTAAGAAACAGCACACAGAGCAAGTCATGAAGGAATAGATGATATGCATTACAAAAGGAGGTCATTATAGGTTCTGTGAAATTACTGTATATCAAACTTCTGCATATGAGTAGTTTATATTCATACTTGATTACACTTAATGATAGAGCCGTGTTCCATAAACATTCTCCTGATGGTTATAAACGTATCCCAAACATAGCGATCATAACGTTTTGCTGGTTCATATCATTATACACCTGCAATGAAGTTGGGGGGTATTTGAATCACCTTGTCCGTCTATTCGTCCATCTGTCCGTAGACATTTTTTGTCCGGACCTTTTCTCATAAACCCTCTAATATTTCTCAATCAAAATTTTTATAACCATAAGAACTTGTGCACCTCCTATTTTCAGATTGATTCATTAATTTTTTAAAATGTTATGGCATTTTTAGAACTTATACTGAAAACATTTGTCCGAAGCTTATCTCAGAAACACTTCTGAATATCTATTTCAAATTTTGTCAGAATGCTAAGTATCATATAAAAATATGCACCTGGTATTTTCAGATTGATTCATTAAAGTTTTAGGAAGTTATTGCAACTTGGTGTTTTTGAACTTTATATATTTTCTGGAGAAAAGGGCAAGGTATATTATTGTTTTCATACTTGTATTATGTCCACACTTGCACCGTGTCCACACCTGTGTTGTGTCAACACACACTTGAATTTGCATTTACCATATTGATTCAGGATTCATTGAGCAGGGGTATAACTGGCTGCCCTTCTGCGACAGCTCTAGTTTCAAATATTGTTAATGGTACATATTCTCACAGGTTTTATTAGCTCACCTGACCCAAAGGGTCAGTGTGAGCTATTCTCATCACTTGGCGTCCGGCGTCCGTCCATTAACTTTTCACATTTTCATCTTCTCCTCTGAAACCACTGAGGCAAATTTAACCAAACTTTACAGGAATGATGTTTGGAAGGTCCTTTACAAAGATTGCTCATTTCGTTCCGATCCGATAAAAAACATGGCCGCCAGCACTGAACTTAGGTTTAACATAGGACCCTATGGGAAAATTCACATTTTCATCAATTCCTCTGATACTGCTGAAGCAAATTCAACCAAACTTTACAGGATTGATGCTCTATAGGTCCTTTACTAAGAATGCTCATTTATTCCGATTCAACAAGAAACATGGCCGCCAGCATGGAACTTAGTTTAACATTGGCCCTTTGGGAAATTCACATTTTCATCTTCTCCTCTGAAACCACTGAAGCAAATTCAACTGAACTTTACAGGAATGATGTATGGAAGGTCCTTTACAAAGATAGCTCATTTTGTTCCGATCCGATAAAAAACATTGCAGCCAGTGCGGAACTTAGGTTTAACATAGAACCCTATGGGAAAATTCACATTTTTGGCCGGGTTGCACGGAGTGCAAATCCGGGTTATAGTATGGTGAATGTTGGGCGGGCAGGCAGCGGGCAGGGAAAACGGAATACCTATTTTGTGAATTCAACTCCTCCTACAGTTTTCATCCCACATCTTTGAAGCTTCACAGAATGTTGCTATATATATTGAAGATGTGCACCTGACTTTATGGAAATATTTCGGAATTTTTTTCCAATTTTTCCGGACTTTGGAACTTAGTCATTTTTTTATCAAAATGTTTAACATAGGGTACCTATTTTGTGAAATCAACTCCTCCTACAGTTTTCAACCAACATCTTTGAAACTTCACAGAATGTTTCCATATATATTGAAGATGTGCACCTGACTTTATGGAAATATATCGGAAATTTTTTCCAATTTTTCCGGACTTTGGAACTTAGTCATTTTTTTATCAAAATGTTTAACATAGGGTACCTATTTTGTGAAATCAACTCCTCCTACAGTTTTCAACCAACATCTTTGAAACTTCACAGGATGTTTCCACATATATTTCAAGGTTGGGCGGAAAAAACCACCCCCGGTATTTACCGGTGGAATTTACCGGTAAATACCGCCCTGGACAATACTCCTCAAGTGGACAATACTGGACAAAACTGGACGATTGAAATTTTCAATGGTCAATTGCTGGACAATACAAAGTTTAAGTGGTCAATACAAATTCTAAGTGGTCAATAGTAAATTTTTTTTGTTATATTTATAATATTACATTGTATCTGACTTTATTTTCTTTAAATTTTTGTTTTTGTTTTCTACCATTAAATACTGCCCTGGACAATACTCCTCAAGTGGACCATACTGGACGATTGAAATTTTAAGTGGTCAATAATATATACATTGTACCTGACTTTATTTTCTTTTAATTATTGTTTTTTTTTTTTATCTTTTACAATGTACAGCCCGGACAGACTGCAAACTGTTTATTGTCTTTTACTACCTAAATGGGTTTCCTGTCCATTTTACCATAATTAATCCCTTAAAGTGAAACTACACTCAAAAATGAAAATTTGATATGTTGTTCTTTATGCATTTAAATATTCATAATACTCCGATATTAATATTATATTTTAACAGATAAAGTACTAAAGGCGAATACAAAATTGATATTTTATCGTTGTGGGGACAGCCATTTTGAACAGGTCGACGAATGGTCAGTAATGAATAACTAATAACCGAAATATATAGAAAAAGAAATAAACTACAATGGCCAGTAAGACAGCATTTCTGCTACACAATTCTGTCAAATAGCATGATTTTTTAAGTACAGTATTTTCAATACATATATATTTTCCTCGTTTTAGTCAGAGAAACATAAAACGTATGTCTCTCTTAAGAATAAATTTGACGGAATCAACCATAATGCATGCATATTTTATCAGATCCATACATAATTTCGTCTATTTAAATAATAAAAAAAACCAGACTGATTTGTTTCAAACGATTGTAAATTTTGTCAGATGACAAGATTGTATATTGTGTGTCAAATAGCCACATGCTGGCACGAGACATGTTGTATAGGTCACCTGCTGATCGGAGATGGTAGAATATACAACAGGTACAACAGGTGTCTTTTGGCAGTCCAGGTATTATTTTCAAATCCATACACATTTGAAGTGTGTTTCCGTGATTTCATTCCTGTGGACTCTTTTCGCATAGAAAAATAATATAAAGCATTGACCTTCCTTGGAACAAGCATTTATTAATAATGTCTGTACGATCCAATTATGTATGTCATAATTATTGCATATTTTGGTAGGAAAATCTTCCCTAAGAATATATTTTTGTCCATGTAGTGCGTTTAACCGAGCATAATTCGCCGATCGTGAAGATTTCTTAGGCAAAAGTCAAACACGTACAAATGTAAATGAAATGTACAAAACAGCTGTCCTAGTGATCTGCAAGAAAAAAAACAAAAAACAAAACAAAACAAAGAAAAAAAACAAATCAAAAACAAAAACAACGATGCCTGGAGTCATCAATATTAAATGAAAAAGAAAGAGTTGACATGTCTGCAGTGTTCCTTCAAACTTACGAAGAAAGTGATACGAGGCGAAGTCCAACCAACAATTTTGGCAAACTGACCGTAGTTGCATCTTATGTCCAATAAAATTACGAGTCAGGTGTATTAAGTGAAGCAAAGTATGTTCTAGTTTACAACGATCTGTTGGTGTGTAATGCATAGCTTGCAAGAATATCATTTCAAAGTACATACATTTGTGTGGAATTTTTGGAAAATATGCACTAATTCTTCGCCTTTCATGTCAACAATGGACATTCCTTTACCTTTAATTCAGGAGGTTGAACATTTTAAAAACCATTTATCCGTCGAAATACTTGTCAGAATACCAGTTTACCCGATGTGCTAATTTTCTCGAGCTTGCTTTGTTGATTTACAAGAAAACTGCAAAAAGGCTGTAGGCTGTAAAAAGCGGCATAGAAATATACAACCGCTGTAATGTGCACGATGTAAAATCCCAGTTTTGCATATGTTTTTTGAACATTTTACTAAAATATGGTAGATGCATTTATTCAAAACATTATTTACGTTAAAAGTAAGGGGACGATCATTTCACATTTAATTTTGGGGGGGGGGGGGGGGGGGGCGATTTTGCAAATAAATAATTTAATCTTGATGCCAGTGAAAATAAATATTATAATTCGAATTATCATTAAAATAAATAAGTTAATTTTGATTTGCAGAATACATTTTTTGTTGCTAATGCATATAAATAATTCGATGTGACATTTGGTGAAAACAAATAATTTGTCCGAGATTTTTGTGAAAATAAATAAATTTTCTGGGCAAAATCGCCCAAGCCCTCCCCTGAAAATCAAATAGTCATCCCCTAATACAAAAGATTTATTGAATTGTCATTAAAAGGGTGTACTGTCTGTTTTACACCTTGTTTGTCTGCCAGGTGACACATGATTTGAATACACAACTAAGTCATTCAGGATGCCGACCATTAATTAATGTTTGTTTCTGTTAAATAATTCGCAAAATTTTTAAGGTATTGGAGAAGCTTTCATACGTTGTCTTTGTTAACTTTCATTGTTTATATAAAAAAATAAAATAAAATGAATACATAAATAGACAATTTAAATGTTACAAAATCGAGGGCACAATAATTTCTAGTGGAAGACCCGGGTGGAAGATGCTCTTCGTGAAAACTTACTTATAAAACATTACTAAATTGACAGATTTTAATTTAATTTTGTGGTCTGTAATCGGTCTAAAATACAGAATGCAACGACGATTTGGTTATCGATATGATTTTCATCTTATTTACAAGCCCAATCCTCCCACCAAAGCTTGATAAATTTTCGTTCAGTACTTTTCAAAAAGATAATTTTCGTGAGTTAAGTCTAATTTTTTTAATCAATGACATTTTGATTAAAATGGCATGTTGAAAATTAGTTCTTATCTATTTTAATACTTCTATCAAGTTTTATTTATTTATATATTTTCTGTTTGTATCGACTCACTGTGTGTTTCGTTTTATTCAGAAACATCACAGGTAAATGATTTCCCTCAAATCATCAATGATTTTCACACCTGCAAGGTGACATGTGACCAATTATCCAATTAATGAAAGTAGCAATAAACAACTATTGTGACCGTCTACATCAGTGTTTTCAAATGCCCCAGGTAATATCAGAGAATGTTACCTGTTGTTTTTTGTTACATTTTTGTGTAATTATTTTATGGCAACACATTCCATATTTTCTTCAATAAATACAGACGAAGAAAAACACATTTCTTTTGGGATTTTGTAGACATTTCGGATGCATTATTGTGGATATTTAAAAATAAATAAATGAATGATATGCATAAGGGAATAAAACGAAGTTTTTTGTAACTGCATTTTGCATGCACACTTTCAGTTGCAATAGTTGGTACATCGTAGTGATCTTTAACAGTATGGTTAATGATACGAAATTTTTGTCCAATCAAACGGTTCATGAGCAATCATGTGATTAACACGTGGTTAAAGTATCTATGACGTATTGAGATACCGGAAGTGATCCAGATTTGAGAAAAATTGAATACAAAAACTCAAATTTCTCTAAAACCACTTAACAGATCGAGGTCGGGTTTTCACCAATCGATATAGAATAACATTCTTTTCCACATATGTAATTATAGAAAAAGGGTGTAGTTTCACTTTAAATAAACACCACAAACACCATATAGCTATAAATTATAACTGCCACACAGCCACCTGTTTGCTAACTAATTAAGGGTATCATATAGGTATATACAACAGGTAAATCTAACAACTCTGTGGCTCATTAAATGACATCTTATTAGATAAACAAATGAATAAAATTAATTTGAAACATATTTACTTTATAAACCAGTATCAATATGCACAAATTTATTTCATTTGGCCAGTATTTACCACTATGGCTATTGCCTTTATCTAAGTAGAATTTGAACATACAACTTTATGATACATATTACAATTTCAACTTACTAACATTATGATTATGTACAAACTTTTAACCTACTTAGCAATATGTAGCCATCCCCCACACCTGTCTGACAAGGGTATCAATCTAGGTGTATAGGTGTATAGGTTCAAAATAGTAAGACTGTCTTTTATTTCAATTGTCCAGTATCGTCCAGTATTGTCCAGTATTGTCCGGTATTTACCAGTATTGTCCACTGCCCCGGACAATACTAGTATTATCCACCTTTTTGCCAACCTTGATATATTTAAGGTGTGCACCTGACTTTATGGCAATATTTTGGAATTTTTTTCCAATTTTTCCGTATTTTGGAACTTAGTCATTTTTTTTAGCTCACCTGGCTATGCCAGGGTGAGCTTTTGCCATCACTTTGCGTCCGTCGTCTGTTGTCCGTCCGTCGTTAGCTCACTTTCAAACATCTTCTCCTCTGAAACTACTGGAGGGATTGGTTTGAAACTTTATAGTTATCATCTATGACATGTCTTGTACAAACGATCCTCATTTTATTATGATCTGATGAAAAACATGGTCGCTGGTGCTAAAAATAGGACCTAGGGGTAAATTGCAGTTTTTAGCAAATAACTCAAAAACCGATGCAGATATCAAAAATCTGACAAGGAGTAAAATTGTACAGAATGCCGAGATCTATCTGCTCTGCAATTTTGAAGAAAATTGGAAAACCTGTCTGAGAGTTATAGCCCTTTTTCCGTAAATTTTTCAAAATTTGTGCATTTTTGGCTGGGTTGCACGAAGTGCAAATCCGGCTTACAGTATGGTGAATGTCGGGCGGGCGGGGAAAATGGGATACTGATTTTGTGAAATCAACTCCTCCTACAGTTTTCGACCTACATCTTTGAAACTTCACAAAATGTTTCTATATATATTATAGATGTGCACCTCCCTTTTTGGACTCATTTTGAAAATTTTTTCCTGTTTTTACGGACTTTGGAACATAGTAATTTTTTATTGACTTTTTCAACAAAGGTCGATAACAAAGATTGCTCATTTTGTTTGGATCCGATAAAAACATGGCTGCCAGCACAGAACTCAGTTTAACATTGGACCTTATGGGAAAATCACATTTTCATCTTTTCCTCTGAAACCTCTAAATCAAATTCAACCAAATTTTACAGGAATGATGTATGGAAGGTCCTGTACAAAGATTGCTCATTTCATTTCGATCTGATAAAAAAACATGGCCGCCAGCGCAGAACTTAGGTTTAACATTGGACCCTTTGGGAAAAATCACATTTTCATCTCTAAAACCACTGAAGCAAATTCAACCAATTTTTACAGGAATGATGTGCTAAAGGTCTTTTTGTTCTGATCTGACAAAAAACATGGCCACCAGCACCGAACTTAGCTTTAGCATTAGACCCTATGGGAAAATCACATGTTCATCTTCTCCTCTGAAACCACTGAAGCAAATTCAACGAAACTTTAGAAGAATGATGTATGGAATTAAGGTCCTTTACAATTGTTGCTCATTTCATCTTGATCCGACAAAAAACATTGCTGCCGGTGTGGAACTTCGGTTTAACACTGGAGTCACATTTTCAAACTGAACCAGAAAATTGAAATTAAAAAAAATTGTATTCTGCTACATAGATTTTGTTAAGATTTCAGCAATTTGTAAAAACCAATTTTAGATGAACCTGTGACAAATTTTGTTTTAGAAGGTGACTGTTAAAGTTTCGATTTCAGCAATATGTATTACATAGATTATAAGGGGAACCCCTGCCGAAATTTTTTTTGAAAGATTGTCTAAAATGGGTTTTAATGGATCTTTCAGTTGCCATGGGAGCCAAACAAAAAACTGAAATTATAGAAAATGGTATTCTGCTATCTTTATTGTTCTGATTTCAGCAATTAATATGTATATATACGATAACCCCTGCCCAAATATTTTTTTTCAAAAGGTGGCCTGATGGGCCTTGTAATGTTTTGATTTCAGCAATACCTAGATTATAAGGGGAGCCCTTGCCCAATTTTATTAGCTCACCTGACCCGAAGGGTCAGTATGAGCTATTGCCATCACTTGGCGTCCGTCGTCTGTCGTCCGACTTCCATCGTCCGTCCGTTAACTTTTCACATTTTCATCTTCTCCTCTGAAACCACTGAAGTAAATTCAACCAAACTTCACAGGAATGATGTATGGAAGGTCCTTTACAAAGATTGCTCATTTTGTTCTGATCCGATAGAAAACATGGCCTACAGCGCAGAACTTTGGTTTAACATTTGACCCTATGGGAAAAATCACATTTCCATCTTCTCCTCTGAAACCAAGGAAGCAAATTCAACCAAACTTTGCAGGAATGATGTACTTAAGGTCCTTCATGAAGATTGCTCATTTAGTTCCAAACGGATAAAAAACATGGCCGCCAGCACGGAACATAGTCTAACATTGGACCCTTTGGGAAAATCACATTTTCATCTTCTCCTCTGAAACTGTTGAAGCAAATGATTCCAAACTTTACAGGAAAGATGTATGGAAGGTCCTTTACAAAGATTGCTCATTTCCTTCCGATCAGATAAAAAACATGGTTGCCAGGGCGGAATTAAGGTTTAACATTGGACCCTATGGGAAAAATCACATTTTCATCTTCTCCTCTGAGACCACTGAAGCAAATTCAACCAAACTTTACAGGAATGATGTACTTAAGGTCCTTAACAAAGAATGCTCATTTCAATCTGATCCAATAAAAAACATGGCTGCCAGCAAGAAATGTTTTTGGTCATTTTTGGGCATGCATGGCATAGAAGCATTTTGTCAGGTGAGCGATACAGGCTCAGTCTCTGAGCCTCTAGTTTTTATACCCCCACAAATAAAGTTTGTCTGTCCGTCTGTCCACATTTCTTGTAAGCACAACTCCTCTTAAACCACTCGAAGGATTTTGATGAAACTTTACACAAAGGAAGGACACTATATGGAGATGTGCATGAAGGAATATAATTATTGTCCGAAACCAGGAAGGGGAGATAATTTGACTTTGACTTTTTGTTGATTCCCTATGTATGGGTTACCTCGTAAACGCAACTCCTCTTGAACCACTTGAAGGATTTTGATGAAACTTTACACAAAGGAGGGGCGCTATATGGATATGTGCATGAAGGAATATAATTATTGTGCCAAACCAGGAAGGGAGATAATTTGACTTCGACTTTTTGTTGATTCCCTATGTATGGGTTACCTCGTAAGCGCAACTCCTCTTGAACCACTTGAAGGATTTTGATGAAACTTTACACAAAGGAAGGACACTATATGGAGACATGCATGAAGGAATATAAGTATTGTCTGAAACCTGGAAGGGGAGATAATTTGACTTTGACTTTTCGTTGATTCCCTATGTATGGGTTACCTCGTAAACACAGCTTATCTTAAACCACTTGAAGGATTTTGATGAAACTTAACACAAAGGAAGAACACTATATGGAGATATGCATGAAGGAAAATAATTATTTATCTGGAACCAGGAAGGGGAGATAATTTGACTTGGACTCTGCAATGATTTTTGTCTCGCCTGCGATGAATGTTGCGGAAGCGAGACATAGCGATCCAAATTCCGTCGGCGTCAACAATTGCACAAGTTTTTCATAGGTTGAATAGAGTCATTTAATCTTCATAGAATTGTGTCAAAATTGGACAGAAGCTAGATAATGGTCAGAAAATTACCTCTAGCTAAAAAAAATGGAAATTTTTTTTTTTTATTTTTCCGTATTTTTTCCGTATTTGGACATAGTTTTTTTAAATGTTAACCCACAAATTAAAGTTTTTTAGATGGTGAATAAAGTTATTAAATCTTATTGGAATATCATAAAAACTGGTCAGAAGCTAGAAAATGTTCTGAAAATTACCTCCAGATGAAAATTTTGAAATTTATTTTTTTCATTTTTCCGTATTTGGACTTGGGTTTTTTTGCAAAAAAATTGAATGTTAACCCACAGATTAAAGTTTTTTAGAAGTTGAATAAAGTTATTAAATCTTATTGGAATTTATTGAAAAGTGGTCAAAACTTAGATGATGGTCAGAAAATTATCTCCAGCTGAAAAAATTGGAANTTTTTTTTTTTTTTGGTTTTTCCATATTTTTTGCGTATTTGGACTTAGTTTTTTGTTAAATATTTCAATGTTAATCCACAAATAAAAGTGAATTAAGTGTTTGTATCTTAACAGGATTTCATTAAAATTGGACGTTGCTGCATGCAGTGTGCAGATATGGAACAAGCTGTTGGAATTTTCATTGTGGTTCCAACTTCGGTAAATTTCCTGAAAATATCAAAGACTGATAATTTTTGAAATTTTTTTGCGGATAATTTTGAAAACAAGGCAATTCTTTGATGCCAAGCATAATTTTGAACACATAAGAAATGAAAAACAGGGTTCCAACATTGGTAAATATCCTGGAACTGTCCAAGACATGCAATTTTTTGAAATTCTTCTTAGCAACCATGGTTTTTGAGTGAATTTGAAATAAACATTTTAATGAATAAAATTGCAAAAATTTTTGATTCCACTTTTTGGTAAATTTCCTGGAACTCTCTTAGACCAATTAATTTTTGGAATTCTACCTAGCAACCATACTTTTT
>MJUU01059098.1:1537-13736 GCA_002080025.1 Modiolus philippinarum | reverse complement strand
AGGATCATGTAACCTTGCATATGCATGCATCTCTGATGGTTGGTCAGCATCCAGGCAAAATTAGGAAACCTTGACCTATATTTTATGCTTGATTGATTTACATTCAAGTTTTAGGACGAGTTCAGATCTTAGTCACTATACATGGCAGGATCATGTAAACTGGCATATGCATATAACTCTGATGGTAGATCAGCATCCAGACAAAATAAGGTCACTTTATCCTATATTTTCCGCTTGATTGATCTATATCCAAGTTTTAGGACGAGTTCAGATATTAGTCACTTTACATGGTAGGATCATGTAACCTTGCATATGCATCCATCTCTGATGATAGATCAGCATCCAACATTGACCTATATTTTCTGCTTGATTGGTTTACATTCAAGTGTTTGGACAAGTTCAGATCTCAGTCACTGTACATGGTAGGATAATGTAACCTTGCATAGGCATGCATCCCTGATGGTACATCAGCATCCAGGCAAAAGTAGATCACTTTGACTTATGTTTTAGGCATGAGTGATTTATGTCCAAGTTTTCAGGCAAGTTCAGATCTCAGTCATTATATATGGTAGGATCATGTAACCTTGCTTAGGCATGCAAATGAGATGTCAACATCCAGTCAAAATTTGGTTACTGTGACAAAGTGCCATAACGAGGCGAACTCTGTGATCGTTGATTACCTATGTTTAAAATAAAAGTGTTGGAATGACCCAAATGTATTTTGTTTTACAGGCATGTGTAGCAGTACAGATACTAGCGGAGACTGGCAAAGAAATTAGTGATAGTTTGATCAATAGAGGATGTCACAAAATTCTGTTTAATATTCTACAAACAAACGACGATACAGGTAAATAGCATAAGGGCTATTCCAGTAAAAAATTCCCACCAGGGGGTGGAATGCCACTTATTTTTATACCCCTCACCAAGAGAAAAAAAAATTAAATGCGCAGGATACAATAGAAATTTACCCACCACCAACAGAAAAAAATAAATGGTGTTCGACCCCCGGTTGGAATTTTAAATGGAATAGCCCTAAAAAGAAAATTGGAAAAATGTTAAGGATTCAAAAAATGCCACTAAGCCATTTTCTGTAATTGATATATACATAAATTGTTTATAAACTAAGGCATTTATGTTGAAGTGGAATTACAGGAAGGGCTTCTTCCATTGAGATACCAATTAGATTTTATTTAAATGCTAAAAATTAAAACATGCTTTTATAAACACTCTTTTCTTATTATTGATTGTACCAGTAAAAAAGAGCTTAACACATAAATCCAGAACACATTGGAATATGAAACTTAATTTTTGTCATTATTATTTTCAAACTGATTTTGAAAAAAACATAAAGTATTTTTGGTTTACAGAATTACAAGATTTGATATGTGAATGTTTGTATGTAATGGGTCTTACACAAGATCTGAAGTCAAAGATGTTATGTACATGTACCAAAGGAGTATTAGTTGTAAGTTTTAATCATATTATCATTTCAACCTTTGGAGATAATATTATTTTACTGTTTATTTTGCCCCTGAAACAAAGTTGAAGGCATATGATATTACCCTAGTACATTATTCCATCATTCCATCGTTTAGCAACAGACAATTTTTTTAGACTTTTCAATGCTTGCTTGAGGTATTGACCTCATATTTTGAATACTAGATAACCTTGATGAATCACAAATTGGATATGAGTTTTGTTTAGATTCATCCATATTTGTAGAAGTTATTGCCCTTTATTCCTCAAAAGGAGTAGGGGCGATAAGGGCATTATTTGGCCTGAAAAATAAATTTGGTTCAATTTACAGAATTTTCTCTTTGAAATGTTCTATAGGTATGGCTTTTCAGTAAACAGTAACATTTCTCAAATATTGATGTATGATTATTGAGTTTTTGAGCGTAGAAGAAGGGACAAATTGAAGATTTTGTTGAAAAATTACAAATTTGACCAATTTTGAATATTTTTTCTGTATGGGAAATATAGAGCAAATGCGAGAACCACAAAAATATTTATATGAGAGGTTCAATTCATTTGTACTAATGAGTTCGTAAATTATCTAATTGGTTCTTAATATGCTCGATATTTCCGGTTTGGAAAATTGTTCGAAAATATTCCAAATTCGGTATGGTAATATGAAAATGCTCCAAAGTAGCATTTTTATGATGTCAGAACTGTTCCTATTGTGACGTCATTGGTTCAGACTTTTGTATTTTTTCTGTAGATGGGATCTCAACTTTGAAACGAACATGAAAGAAAATCTTGGGGTGCAACTTAGAAATTCACTGGAATCTTGGGCCAAATTAACCCCTTATCACACCTTGTCCTTTCATGAAATAACATTTTTCCAGACTTTATTTTAAAAACTGTTTGAGATATTGACATGATATTTGGAATGGGAGTTAACCTTCATTGGTTACAGGGTTTGAGTTTTGTCTATATTTATCCAATTTTGTAGGAGTTACAGTGTTCCAGCTAGGATTTAAAAAGGGCAGGGAGCCAATCCTGAAAAGGGCACTTTAGCTCGCTGATTGAAATCTCAAAAAAGGACACTTGCTTGCGCTGATTGATAATTAAATAAAAGCTAGTCATGCATTGTCTTTATTATTTCAACATTTATATAAGCATTTTTATAACTATTTAAGGTAGTATTGAATTTTCTGTCTTTGGCAATGAAAAATTTTGTAACACCATTTTCTGTTCTAAGCATACCTGTGATTAGGCCAAGACCAATAGAGGAGATCTCCCTCCAAAAACCAGGAGATTAAGGGGTCAATGATGGAGATTTTTGGGGTCGTTTTAATGGAAGAATTTTGCACTTCTGTGCTTATTAGTATGTTAAAAATGAGTACAAACATCCAACATATTTCAATAATTCACATGGCAAAATGCAGTCACCTACTTATGACATTGCACCACCAGTTTTCCAGGAAGATGATACTTTTTAGCCTGAAATCCAATCCTATCTATTCTGTATTCTTATGTAAAATGTTTGATGCTCAATTTTATTGAAATTTACAGCATTATTACTCTAAGGTTTGTAAAATTACAAATATATCATTGTTTCACATTGTTATACAGATTAAATGAAGTATATATTTTTAATCTTATTTCAATTGGTATATTATAATTTTAAAATTTGCAACTATTTATACAATTTTAGTAAAATCCGATAAAAATTCTTGAAAGTGATGTAACTTTTCATTTTCAAAGACTTTATTATAAATTTCAATTAAAATTAACACCTAAATGTTCCTTTTGGTATAAGTTCTACATATTATAAGGGAACATAACTCAGCATATAAATTGCGTAATTGAACCATTGCAAGTTTTGGCCTCATTTGTCCATTTTCCACATTGATTTGTGAATATCGGGGTTTATATTCGTTAAAATAATGGTTCATTGTCTAGTAAATGTGTGATACATGTTCTAAATTCCTTAACAGGGCTTTCACATGTCACTTTAACCATGTGTTAGTGTCAAACAACTTGACGATAATTAAATCATAGCCATGTTGCTGGAGGCTATGATTTGTCACTTGTGTTAATTGCCTGGCCATTGTGAAGAAATTACACAAACACAGTATATTAATTTCATTCAAGAGTTTGATCACTTTGAAACACCCCAATTAGCCTGGGTCAATCCTCAGGTAATTATCGCCAATGTAAACAGATCAATATTTAGTACGATGCATGCGCTTGACGATATAAACTAAGAAGTAAAAGGGGAATAGAACAATTAAAAGGGTCATAGGATGATGTAAAAAGGACACAGGGCGGCATTTAGGAAAGGGCGGGCGGACCGCCCTGTGAAAACGATCTAGCTGGAACACTGAGTTATTACTCTTTTGGTTTTAAAAAAATTATAAGATAAGAGTTTTCTAGACTTTTTTTTGAAAATCCTATGAGGTATTGATTTTGATATTTGATAGATAAGATAACCCTTTTAACTGACAGTTTAATTGTTTTGGTTTGGCAATATTTCCTTTAATTTTTTATAACAGGCATTGCCAGGCTTGGTCATTTATGTCATACCGACACATCTAGTAATGTGAAAATTTGACATAAAGTCAAAGGCATTGCATATAAAATGTAATACACTGTAAATTTGAATTTGATATGTGTTCAGATTTCATGCACTCTTCTACCTTAACACATGCATGTTTCTCTGATTGTAAGTCAGCATTCAGGCAAAATTAGATCACTGTGGCCAACATTTTAGGTTTGATTAATTCTTATTCAAGTTAAGATTCAAGTTTTGACTTCACTGACTTTATGTAGTAGAAATCTTTTAACCTTGCTCATGCACCCATCTCTAATGAAAGGTCAGCGTGTATGCAAAATTTGGTCACTCAGCTTATTTGACTTACACTCAAATTTACACCCGAGTTCATAAACCAATTACTGTATATGCTATTATCATTTTATTATGCATGAATTTTTTACGATGCTTAGGTCAGTATCCAGTCAAAATCTGGTTACTATGACCATAATGACTCAAACTTTGTAACTGCTAATTACCAATGCTTTATTTTTAGGGAGCTGAATGTCTGTTGGAACTTGGAGCAGACGTGAATTACATAGATGATGGTGATACACCATTATGTCATGCTGTTAGAAACCAGGATGAAGATCTTGTCAGATTGTTGTTAAAACAGGTCAGAAAATTCTGAAGATTTTTGTTGAAACATGTTCAAAGTCCTGAGATTGTTTATTAAAATTGGGATTGTCTATTAAAATTGGGATTGTCCATTAAAATTGGGATTGTCTATTAAATTGAGATTGTTTATAGAAATAAGAATTGTTAATTGAAGTTTGGATTGTCTATTGATATTGAGATTGTTTTATCAAAATGGGGATTTTTTTCTATAAAAATTGAGATTGTTAAAAATAATTGAAAATTAACCTTCATTTTGAATTAAATCAGTTCGTGGTTATGATATTTATTTGTTGATTCATTACTACAAGTATACTTATATCTCATGGTACAAAATGCATCAAAAAGAATGTTTTTTTTTTAAAAAACAAAACTCTGATATTTGTATTGAAATATTTATAGAAGAATTTTCTGAACTTTGTAACAGTTTAACTGTCATTTTTTGCAGGAGAATACTATAATTGACTTAAATTTTGTAATGTGAAAGAAAGTTTCAATGTGATAAGGTTGCCAATCAAGAAATTGAAAGATAAGCTTCATACTTTTGTAATTTACCCAATGAACAGTTTAACTGTTATTTTTTGCAGGAGAATACTAAAATTGACTTAAAATTTTTTATTATTTTTAAGGGCATCAGTGACTTACATAAACCACTACAGCTAAGTCTACAGGTTGGCATAGATACAGATGTTGGAAGTATTATTACAGGACATATTCTTGGTTACATAGGTGACAGGTCAGGTAAGTAGGCTTCATCTCTAGGAGAAGCAAACTTGAAAATGATGTTATATTACTATTTATTCAGAAATGAGATACTATTTTTATGATTGAATTTTACAATGGAGAAAATTTAATTTACTGATGCTGGATAATTTCTCTTGGAATGTTTCAGTTTTTAAGGCAGGTTCTCTGCCTTCTAGCTGTCGGGTAAAAGCCATCTTGAAAAAAGTCTGTTTCAACCAGACTCTTACATTAAGGAGACTATATGAAAAGAATCGGAATGATCCAGACTATCGTTAAAAATGCGTACGGCTTACCAGTTATTCATACGAAGGCACAAAAAATAATCCATTCATGTGGCGATACAGTGTCCATTTCATGATCAACTACATCGTTTTATGTGTTTATTGTATTTATTTTAATATATTTTAAGAGATACTTTGCTTTTTTAATCTCAGAGCACTTAAACTGACATTCGAAATTCACGATTCGGTTCATTCATAAAAATTTCCTGTGGCGCGCAGTTTTTATGAATGGATACATAGTAACTTCTAGTTTCGCTGTTGTAACCAGAGTTGTTAACCCTCCCGGTCTCACCGTGAGGCTACCGGTTTTTAGCAGCCGGTCTCACGTCTACCGATATGCCTCTGAAAGCTCCCGATATTAAAATTTTCTCTCAAAAATATTTTTCCGTTACACCGGAAGTAAATATTGGCTGTTCCAATCACACCCTGCGAGGTAAACAAAGGCTGTTCCATTCACATTCCGCCTAACGAGATTACGCGAGAACACGAATCAGCTGTGTATTAACGACAAAATGGCGTCTCCTCCGCGAAAAGGGTAGATACAATTCAAAATTCCAAAATAAATGGATAAAAGAGATGAACTTATTGAGCAAGAGTGATAAATATATACACGCAGTGTTTCTGTTGTGTGGCATAACCTTTGCCTTAATGCACGGAGGATGAATTGACGTTGTTCGCCATAGAGAAAGGTATCAAGACAAATCGGTACCTGGACATTTCGGTACTCAGCTTACTAGACATTTCGGTACTCGGTACTAGACAAATCGGGACTTGAAAATCGGTACCTGGACAGATCGGTACTTTCAAGAAATAAAATATATTTTCATAATTAGTTGTTTTTGTAAGATATCTGTTTTTTTTTTCTTCAAAGCATTTCAATAATCGTTGGTAGTTGTTTTTTTTTAAATATTTTTCACAAATTTTAAAACAGTAAGCGCATGTTTTTTAATCAACGTAGATTATTGGTATACAATTATATTCAATTATTCTTCTGTTACAAAATATAATTGTTAAATTAACAACCAATTTGTTTTACTTTGTTAAAATAACAACCAATTTATCTATAATTAATATAATTAATAAATAGCTATGTTTAAACCATTGTTAATTATAGATTATCAATCTTAATTGGAAAATTTAATTTCTTTAATCATTTACCTATTATTTAATACAAAACTTCAAAGAACAAGACTTGGTCACAGAAGCTAAAATTAGTTGAGAAATATGAGCCAATCCAAGGAGATACAATCTTACTAATGAAAGTAACTCCTATAACTTTCAGGAATAGAAAAAATATGGTCACGAGATAGATTCCCAAAAATAACAGGTCCTTTGAGAGTTTTATGAAATTTACCAAAAACTAGACATATAAGAATCAAACATAATTTGCAGTCTTCCTATTGGAAACAATCACTGTTTACTGTAAAGAATTGAAAAGGGTATGGTTGCTAGGTTGAATTCCAACAAATACTGGTCTTGGGGGGTTTCTAGAAATTTACCAGAACTAGAACAGGAGATTTTTGCCGTCTTTCTATTGAAAACAGCGATTCTTGATATAAGGAATTGAAAAAAGTATGGTTGCTAGATAGAATTAAAAAACAAACTGATTCTCCACACGAATATATAAGATATCACTCAAAGTGGCCACTTCTGTGACCAGGACTGGGTTGCAATTAACGTTATTAATTAATGTCAATTAACGTTAATTGACGTTTAAATTTTAAGTGTAAATTAAATTCCTAACAAATTCAACCAAATTAATTTACACTTAAATTTTAAACGTCAATTAACTTTAATTGACGTTTGTGCAACCCAGTCCAGGTATCTAATTTTTTTGTTAGTACCGAATTGTCCAACACAAGTCCCGAAATGTCTTGTACCGAGTACCGAAATGTCCGAGTCGGTACCGAATTGTCCAGGTACCGATATGTCTAGGATTCTAGAGAAACAGAGGGACACAAACGTAGTGCTCGACTTCGGACTCAAAATGCTGAAATTCTGTTTACATTATTCACAGTAACTTCGGTGTTTTGTTATTTGTAGCTGAGCACAACCTACCATTCTCAGTAGCTTGCACTGATGAGACATAAGTTGTCGAAATGCCCATATGTAGATAGTAAATTTACAGTGACTTCGTTATTGAGTTATTTAATCATATGCAAAAATAATGACACTTAAGAACTAGATGACTTGACAGAGGAAGTGACAAAATTGGAAATATCAACATTAATTAAGCCACCGAGTGTCACACTTGTACTCGGGCTTGTACTTTGGAATACTTACATGTACATGTGTACGTATACCAACAAAGAGGAGCAAGACAATGAAATGTAAATAAATAGAGTTTAAATAAATTGCCAGCAACCCATATAAAAACTGAAAAGACAACCGAAACCGGGAAGGAAAATTTCGGATTTTAATTCTTGAAAAAATTAAATGTCAAGATTTCAGCAAAAAAGTAATAATTACAGAACTTCTGGAATACCCAGGAACCTGCCTTAACAGCATTCCATGCTTTGATTGTTTTAAGAGGACGTCCAACAGCATCAACAAATCAAATTTTGGTCGTTATATTTACTCAATTTTTTTACAGAAAGAAAATAAATTAGTTTCAAAACAATAGACCACATGCTCAGCGAAAAATTTTAATACCTGTTAGATAGCGTTTGGTTAAGCAAAACTTTTGATCACAGATATGCTTTCAATTCTGTCAAGTTAACCTGATTTTGCTGTCACCTGCAATGCGCAGAATAGCCACATATCGTTCACTGTCCATGGACTAACATTGTCCTTGTGGTCTGTTGTTGTGTCGCCTGGGTTCACGCAGTGGCGACATATAGGGATCACTATCCGTCGTCTTGCGTCGGGATCGTCGTCGGCGTCACAAAAATTTCTGTCACAGTTTTCTCGGGAACCATGTATCCGAGCCTTCTGCAATTTGGCATGGAGTATCAGTATGGGGACCTATACCGTGTAAGAGAGTTTCGGATCTCTCGCATGCCCACTTCCTGTTTGACGGAACTTAGAATATTTTTTGGTGTTATTACGCAGGCGACACATGTCTTCCTTGGAAGACTTACTACTAAGTTTTGTTAACCCACAACTCCTTCAGAAAAGTAAGTCTGATTTCAACAGAACTAGAATATGTAGTTCACCTTATTTAGTTGTGCATCTTATATTTAAAGATTTGAGCCAAAAATAGCTCATTTGTCCAACTAGTTTGTTAATCTGCAAATCAAGTAATATGCAAGTCAGAACAAATAGTCAAATTGCTCAATTTAAAATCCACAACTTCTTCATAATTGTAAGTCAGATTCCAACCAAACTTTCATTACAAAAAACATATGTTCTTTTCATTTAATCAAGTTGTGTACATTACATTTGAAATTTTCATTTGAAAGATGTAGGATGTTCTGAAAGCAAAAATTTTTCCTTTGTACTGCAGGATGCACAAGTGTTCCTTTGACACTCATCAATATTTAATATTTAAAGAGTTATTTCCCTTCAGTTTAGTATACCACTTGAAAGAATTTCATTTTATACTTTAATTTTTGGCCCGGTTGCACAGAGTGCGAATCTGGGTAATATTATGGTGAATGTTGTGCGGGCGGGCGGCGGGCGGAGAAAATGAGTACCTAATTTGTGAAATCAACTCCTTCTACAATTTTCAACCCAGATCTTTGAAACTTTACAGAATGTTTCTATATATATTGAAGATACGTACCTGACTTTTTGGAATTATTTCGGAAATTTTTATGCCCTCCCGAAGATAAGTCGGGGGCATATTGTTTAACCCTCCTCCGTCTGTCCGTCTGTCCGTCCCTCCGTCCGTCTTCTGTCCATCCGTCTGTCCGAGGAGGGTTCATGGTTTGTCCGCTCAACCCCTCCTACAGTTTTTATGCTAGAAAGTTTTTTTTTTGCAGATCATTTGTACATATATTGAAGATGTGCATGTGAGAAGGATTTGATTTTGGTACATTTTTGTAAAAAATATACATTGTTGAACTTAGTCATTTTTGGTGATTTTTCATAGAGGGTACATAAGTTGTCCGTGCAACTCCTCCTACAGTTTTAATGCTAGGAAGTTTTTATTTTGCAGAACTTTCGTACTTATATTGAAGATGTGCATGTGGTAAGGATTTTGATTTTGGTGCATTTTTTGTTAGAAATACACATGTTGAACACGGTCATTTATTGGATGAATTATTAATACAGGGTACACAGATTGTCCGAACAACTCCTCCTAGAGTTTTGAGGCTAGGAAGCTTTAATTTTGCAGTTCATTTGTACCTATATTGAAAATGTGCATGTGGTATGTATTTTGATTTCGGTTCATTTTTTTTGTTCAAAAATACACATTGCTCAGCTTATAATTGTTTGATTTAGTAATAGAGGGTACATACCGGTAGTTAATCTGTGCAACCTAGAATAGCATGTGTTTAGCGGGGGCATCATATGTGTCTTACAGACACAAATATTACTAGAAAATCCCAATTTGATTCAACCTTACCCGGGGGCATGTCATCCTCTAGTTTCCTATTTTTTCAGACTTGGGAAGTAATCAGATCTTTTTGACATTTTCAACAGTGTACATATTTTGTGAATTCAATCCCTTTTACGGTTTTGATCCTGATCTTTGAAATCTTTTTTAATTGTTTCAGAATTTTTATGCCCCCAAATCTTTAGATCGGGGGCATATTGTTTTTGCCCTGTCTGTCTGTCTGTCTGTCTGTCCACAACTTTAACCTGGCTTATAACTTTTAAACCAGATGTGATAGGAACTCCATATTTGGTATGTGTATTGATCATGTGAAGCTGAACACTATTATGCAAATTTCATCAAGGTCAGGTGAAAGGTCAAGGTCACAGAGGTCAAAAGGTCAAAATCTAGATTTTGCTATAGCCCATTATTTACATTTGTTAGAGACTTGATATTCTATATGTGAATAGATCTAACAAAGAATAATATAAATCCACCAAAAAAATTTGGGTCAGGTCAAAAGTCAAGGTCACCGAGTGCAAATTTTCAAAACTTTAACAAAAACTTTCACATTGCCTATATCTTTTCAACCAGATGTGATAGGACCTTCATTTTTGGCCTGTATATTGGTCATATGAAACTGAACAGCATTATGCAAATTTCACTGAGTTCAAGTCAAAGGTCAAGGTCACAGAGGTCAAAAGGTCAAAATCTAGATTTTGCTATAGCTCGTTAATTACAATTGCTAGAGGCTTGATATTCCATATATGAATAGATCTAATGAAGCCAAGTACAAATCCACCAAAAACATTTGGGCCAGGTCAAAGGTCAAGGTCACTGAGTGCAAATTTGAAAACTTCAACATTGCCTATATTTTTCCAACCAGATGTGATAGGACCTTCATATTTGGCCTGTATATTGGTTATATGAAATTAAACAGCATACTGAGGTCAGGTCAAAGGTCAAGGTCACAGAGGTTAAAAGGTCAAAATATAGATTTTCCTGTAGCTCATTAATTACAATTGCTAGAGGCTTCATATTCTATATGTGAATAGATCTAATGGAGCTTAGTACAAATCCACCAAAAACATTTGGGTCAGGTCGAAGGTCAAGGTCACTGAGTGAAAATTTGTAAATTTTAACACTGGCGACATCTTTTCAACCAGGTGTGATAGGACCTTCATATTTGGTCTGTGTAATGATCATATAAAGCCGAGCACCATTATGCAAATTTCACTAAGGTCAGGTGAAAGGTCAAGGTCACAGAGGTCAAAAGGTCAAAATCTAGATGTTGCTTTTAGCTTGTTAATTACAATTGCAAGAGGCTTGATATTCTATTTGTGAATAGATCTAATTTGGCTTAGTACAAATGTCTACTTAACCTTAATTTCTAGTGATGGCAATTTTAGCATTAATTTTGTATTGAAGACATGGCTGCTACCGGGGGCATAGTGTTTCACAAACATATCTTGTTCCCTATTTTTTCTGGATTTAAGAAGTTTTTGTTTGTTATTGATATTTTCAAATTTTCAGAAGAGGATACCAGGACAGTGAAACTTAGTCATCCTACAATTTTCCTACCAGATCCTTGAAATTCAAAAGCATATTCTATACAGCCCACACAGACCCATATAAAACAACAACTCCAAAATGCAACCTGACCATTTGAGTTTTTGACCCATTTTTGTCTCGCCCGCCACGAAAATCGCAGAAAGCGAGACATAGGCGTGCAAAGTATGACGGCGACGGCGTTAACTTTTACTATATACAGGATATTTTGAAAACCCTTTGATGTAGGAACATCATATTTGGTCCAGTGGTAGTACTAATCAAGTGCTACCTGACGGACATAAAATCATGTGACCTTGACCTCTATTGCACAGTCCAGTGACCACTTTAAGTTTCTCTGATTAGATCCATATCTCAATAACTGTAAGTGGTAGGTCAATGATATTTGGTATATAGGTTGGTCTTGAGTAGTACATGTCAGTCTGGCATATGACTTTTGTCCTTGACCTCAATTTCACGGTCTAGTGACCA
>MJUU01059097.1:79069-95492 GCA_002080025.1 Modiolus philippinarum | reverse complement strand
CCTTTCCCTGATTATAACCCTAACCCTTATCCTGGATTTTCCCAACTGTTTCCAAACATTTTCCCTGAATATAACCCTAAATCTTAACTGTGTCTTAAGATTCTGTGCAATTGCCCGCACAATTTTAAGGGAGTACTGTCTTAAGATTCTGCCCCATTGCACACCCAATTTAAAGGGAGTACTGTCTGAAGATTCTGCGCAGTTATGGGCACAATTTTATGTGAGTGTTTGGAGATTATGTGCAATTCTGTACACAATTTTCAGGGAGTGTTTCAAGATTCTGCGCAATTCTGTACACAATTTTCAGGGAGTGTTTCAAGATTCTGCGCAATTCTGCGCACAACGAATTTTAAGGAAGTGTTTTAAGATTCTGCGCAATTCTGCACACAATTTTTAGAGAGAGTTTAGTGATTCTGTGCAATTCTGCGCAAAATTTTTAGAGCGTGTCTGAAGATCCTGAGCAATTCTGCAGAATTTTTAAGGCAGTGTTTGAAGATTCTGCGCAATTCTGTGCACAACTTTATGGAATTGTTTGGAGATTATGTGCGATTTTGTACACAATTTTCAGGGAGTGTTTCAAGATTCTGCGCAATTCTGCACAGTTTTATGGAAGTGTCTGGAGATTATGCGCAATTCTGCGCACAATTTTAAGGAGGTGTTTTAAGATTCTGCGCAATTCTGTGCACAATTTTTAGAGAGAGTTTTGGGATTCTGCGCAATTCTTAAATCTACCACCAGACTCTGTACATGTATCACCAGGGTTTGTACATCCATCACCAAGGTTTGAACATCCATCACCAGGATCTGTACATCCATAACCCTGCTGGACATCTATCAGCAGGGTCTGTACATCCATCATCCGGGTCTGTGCATCCATCACCAGGGTCTGTACATCCATCATCAGGGTCTGTACATGCATCACCAGGTTCTGTACATCCATCACCAGATTCTGTAGATATACCATCAGGATCTTCAATGTCTGTATATCCATCACCAGGGTTTGTACATTCATCATCAGGGTCTAATCCATGACCAGGGGCTGTACATACATTCATCACCAGGGTCTGTACATCCATCACAAGATTCTGTACATCCATCACCAGGGTCTGTGCATCTATCGCCAGGGTATGTACATCCATCACCAGGGTATGTATATCCATCACCAGGGGCTGTACATACATTCATCACCAGGGTCTGTACATCCATCACCAGGGTCTGTAAATACATCCATCACAAGGGTCTGTACATCCATCACCAGGGTCTGTGCATCTATCACCAGGGTCTGTACATCCATGACCAGGGTATGTACATCCATGACCAGGGTGTGTACATACATTCATCACCAGGATCTGTACAACTAACACCAGGGTGTGTACAGCCACCACCAGGGTCTGTACATGTATAACCAGGGTTTGTACATTCATTGCCAGGGTTTGTACATCCATGGTCTATACATCTACCACCAGACTCTGTCAGACTCAGGCCAATCCCTACCTTTGTCTGCTTGTTTTTTAATCTTTTATGTTTTGATATGTGTATATATTTTTTGTTTAACCTTTTATCGCAGTTCGACAAGAATTTCAACTCGTTTGTTTATTTGTACATCCATCACCAGGATTGGTACATGTATCACCAGTGTCTATCCACTATCACCAGGGACTGTACATGTATCACCAGAGTCTGTCCATCTTTCACCATGGTCTGTTCATCTATCACCAGGGTCTATACATGTATCACGAAGGTCTGTACACCATCACCAGGATTTGTACAAAATGTAATTTTGTCATGCTTGTTTATGAGTTTTTTTTTTTGTTTTTTCTTTGATTGAGGGAAGCTGGAATTTTTGTTTTCTGTTTTATTTTAGGAAAGTGAAAGTTTCATAATTATCTATTTTAAACATATGTAGGCCCAAGGTCCATGCACAAAACCCTGAGTGTTTACAAAAAAATTAACAATTACATGAAGCCTTAAAGATTAATTTCAAAATAAAAATTCAAATCTGTCTTATTGACTCTTGAAAACCAAATTCCAAGATTTTTTTTTTCAGTGTGAAAATACCACTTTATCACCTGTGGATTACATTTGTTCTCTATCACATGTGGACAATATTTGTTCTCTTTATCACCTGTTGATTACATTTTTTTGTCTAATACACATTCAAAGCTCTCAAAATATCAAATTAAAACCAGATAATATGATAATAGTTGCAACCTGTGAAAGGATGTCAAGAGAAAAGTTACATTTCATAACTTAGGGAATTTCACAAATAATTCTATAGGAGAAGTCACTCATAAATTTAGGATATTGTTCCACTTAATTTTGTTTAACCTAATGAAACCTAATGTCATTTGATACAATTGTATTCCAATTGGTCATTTTTGATATGAAGACAAAGTTTTCAAATTTTAATATCAATACAGTAGGTGATTTCAAAAAGATTTACAATGAAAAATATTGTTTTTTTTTTTAATTTATTTTATACTTTTATTCTGTACCTGTCTCAACTTTCTGTAAAAAATAAGTTTCAGTATCCAACATCACTAGAGATGTCAAATTATTAATCTCCTACTCATATTATTAATTTTTAATAATTTGAGTAGGAGAATAATACTGACCCCAGAAGATTAGCACATCTCTAGTGCATACAAAGCAACAGAAAAACCAGGCAATGTATCCAGTAGTCTTATATCATTAAAAACAGCCTCTCTAGCCTCTACATAAAGAGGGACTTGATGGCCTTTATTATCGAAGCATTTCCTTGAACTTTGAAAATATCTACCATAATCTAATTTTTGAATCTAATTTTTAGAAGATTTATTCATTTTATGTTAAATTTAATTTATGTATATTTTAATAGGATACCACTATAAGGAACTATCAACTTGAATAACATGTGTTTCAATGTTTCAAGACACAGATATGATGAAGATGAAGAAATTGGTGGAAACTATATATTTGTGTATTTTATGTTGGTAAGATTAAAGCAATTTCATGTTAGATAATAGTGTCCATAATGTTTCAAACAAGTAACATGTATTTGATCTCTTTTGATAAAACTACATGTAATGGATATATTATTATTCCAGATGATTTGTTCTGTCTTATATCCATTCACAATATTAACCATCATTTGTTAAATTAATTAAGCAAATGTAACCAGTTGGACTTGCAAGTCACAGCATGTGACTCTCAGCATGACTCCAGTGATACAAATCCTTGTCTGTTTGTATATATGGGAACATCAAAAAGATAATGATAAAACAATTGTCACAACATGATACTTCATATTGGTTGGTTAGAAATTCTGACCCAATCAATTTTTCTACAACAATTTTTAATCAAATAGCATTACAATTCAGTCCTTATCTGTTTCTCATCTGAATCGTTTGTGATATTTGGTCCTCCAACAGTAAGTGGTTTTTCACTCTAACCATTTTATTAATATGTTTTTTGTCTGTAAATATGCTTGTTTTTATTTGTATTTTTTTTAACTACTGACTAAAATTTAACAAAATATATGATATAGATCTTTACAATTTTGTTATTACTGAAGAAAATTTATTAAACCAAGATAGTGAAATAAAAGACTTAATCAACAAATCAAATACATACATGACATATTGCACTTAATTCTTCCAATATTTATTGTTTTCACTTCCATTTTAATCGCTTTATCTTGTTTTGAAATTTATTTTGATCTAAATGACATGTCAAATTTTTTTATTACTTTTGCCAAAAAAATTGTATTTCTTAATTAACTGATTCAACGGTGTTACATTGTAGAAAATTTATGTATGTGGTGGTGAGGTGAACTTTTATTTAATATTCTCAAATTGTTTTCCATTTATATCACTCCAGCAACAATATGAATGGATTAAGTCTGTCTCTTTACTTATTTCTGTTGTTTTTCATGACCTATTGTCATGAATAGGTACAAGTTAATAAATGTAATACTGTAATATTTTTCCAGGCATGGACAAAAAGATGTGGGATATAGTGGAGGCTAAACTCAAGTCATGGGTGGAGAAAAGTGATCCTTCAGTTGTGATTATGTATTTGCCAAAACCTACAAAGAATGATCCATTTCCCCAAACAAAAGCATGTGGTAAGAAAATATTTAATATTTGTAAATAAAGTTTTAAAGACAGTAGTCCATCATAGATATAAACAATATAACCCTTCTACTATTTCTTTGTGTAGTTTTATTAATAATATATTACCCTTTCTATATTTTTTGTAGTGTTATTATTCTTGGAATTAAATAGAAAAGTTATTTTTAAATTTTCCTTATTATCAGCCTGAGATTTCATTTGCCAAATTGTGTCCTCGATTGTGTCATTTTGTTATAAAATTAGCAACTCATAAAAAACCTATAATAAAGTTCATACAATAAAACCTGTCTAAACTGAACCCAGACTAGACAAAAAAACCTGTCTAAACTGAACCCAGACAAGGCAAAAAACCTGTCTAAACTGAACCCTGTCTATGACCAAACATGATGTGAAGACCCTTTGTATCAATTTCTTTATATTTTGAACCTGTGTAAACCAAACAATTGTCTAAACAGAACAGAACAAAATCTTCAGTCCCAGAGGAGTTCCATTTATACAGGTTTCACTGTATTAATTTTTATTTGTTGGTCTATAATTATTCTACATTGCTACATTGCCAACCTCCAACTTTATTTTTTTATAAATAAAATAATGATGATGACATGAATTTACTTCAAAATTCACTTTCTATATTTGACATTTTTTAGCCCGCCGGGACGAATGTCCGGAGAGCTATTGTCATACAGGCGTCGGCGGCGGCATCGGCAAAACTTTAACCTGGCTTGTGGAATTGAGTCCTGAAGAGCTAGGATGTTGATATTTGGTATGTGACTTCCATCTGACGAGAGCTTTCTTCTGGTACCATATTTGTAGACATCTTGACCTTGCCCTGAGGGCGATTTTTGTAAAAACTTTAACTTTGCCTCTAGAAGGTAGGGTTTTAGTGGTAGAATGTTTATATTTGGTATGTAACTTCCTTATGATGAGAGCTTTCTAGTGGTACCATATTTGTAGACATTTTGACCTTGCCCTGAGGGCAGTTTTTAAAAAACTTTTACCTTGCCTCTAAAAGGTAGGCTTTTAGTGGTAGGGTGTTTATATATGGTATGTAACTTCCTTATGATGAGAGCTTTCTAGTGGTACTATATTTGTAGACATTTTGACCTTGACCTTGCCCTGAGGGCAATTTTTGAAAAACTTTAACCTTGCATCTAGAAGCTAGGCTAAAAGTGGTAGGGTGTTTATATTTGGTATGTAACTTCCTTATGATGAGAGCTTTCTAGTGGTACCATATTTGTAGGCATTTTGACCTGACCTTGCCCTGAGGGCAATTTTTAAAAACCTCTGACCTTGCCTGTAGAAGGTAGGCTTTTAGTGGTAGGGTGTTTATATTTGGTATGTAACTTCCTTTTGATGAGAACTTTCTAGTGGTACCATATTTGTAGACATTTTGACCTTGATGAGAGCTTTCTGGTGATACCTTTCAAATTTATTGTGCATTCAGGTCACTCTTATCCCCGGCGAGCTATGTTGTCTTCTGACAACTCTTGTTACATTTCACATGACATGAATTCGAAGTGTTCCTATCTGAGATTGGTGACCCTAGAGTCTATTTTCCATTTTTATGCCCATGCAACACAGAGTTGCTTGGGATGCATCTTGCTTTGTGTACTAGGTTTAATTGTGGAGAAAACAAATGATTTCAGAATGATCTTTTGGTATCCGTCAGATATATTATTACGCTACAAAATAAACCAAAATCAGGATTTTTCTCTTTAATTCTACTCCAAGTATTGTATATTATAATAAGAAGGGTAACATATTCTTATCCTTGATTCGTAAAAAAAAATCAGTCAGTGTATGGTGACGTAATGTGCTGAAGATTTTAATTTTTTTAGTTGACCTACAATTTGTCTCACTAACAGGTCAGTGTCACTTGTTATCTTCTACTTAATTAAGAACGATATCATAGCCAAATTGACGGTACGCAGTATTACCGGATGTGCAATAACCCTTAACACGACTGTATAATTTGCATGGTACCTGTCAACCTCTAGTAATTCATGTAAAATGTATATTTTGTGTAGAATATCTCCATTTTATTTTTTGACCTTATTCTTGCATTTTTTTGTTACAGGATCTCCTCGTCTTGAAGCATTCCTTAGAGATGTAGATGTCAGAAAAAAGTTTGTAAATACAGTCTATGAAAGTGTTGGAATACAAATGGAAAAGCCACCATCAGTGAAAGAAAGTATGTCCCATTCTCTCTGCATAACATTTCTTTTTTAGCTCACCTGACCCAAACGGTCAGTGTGAGCTATTTCCATCGTTTGGCATCCGTCATCCTTCCGTCCGTCTCTCCGTTAACTTTTCACATTTTCATCTTCTCCTCTGAAACCACTGAAGCAAATTCAACCAAACTTTACAGGAATGATGTAGGGAAGGTTCTTTACAAAGATTGTTCGTTTCTTTCCGATCCAGGATGGTGGTATGGCGCAGACATCTTCATCAGCGTGGGCATCTTTGGACAGCATTACTTTGGTTCTAGTGGATGGATCAAATTTTAGTATGATGTTTCTTGGCACAAGCTTTTGTTACAGGATCTCCTCGTCTTGAAGCATTCCTTAGAGATTTTGATGTCAGAAAAAAGTTTGTAAATACAGTCTATGAAAGTGTTGGAATACAAATGGCAAAGCCACCATCAGTGAAAGAAAGTATGTCCCATTCTCTCTGCATAACATTTCCTTTTTAGCTCACCTGACCCAAACGGTCAGTGTGAGCTATTGCCATCCTTTGGAAACCGTTATCCTTCCGTCCGTCTCTCCGTTAACTTTTCACATTTTCATCTTCTCCTCCGAAACCACTGAAGCAAATTAAAAAGTGGTTCCAGAATATTTTTGCACAACCATGCAAAATCCGGTGCCGAAATATGCAATATTAAAGTCAGCAGAATAGAATTTCCATTATCTAAAGGAAGTGAAACAGACTTTAGGTAATAGTTTACATGTACTTTACAGAAATTCTTAAAGTGATTATTTTTGTTCAGGTTGGCTGAACACCTTTCTTCATCCAAAGTGATTTAAATGCCTGACTTATAAATAAAATCAATGACCTATTGAGGAATATTTAAATCTTTTGTAAACATTTTAAGCAAAGACACCAACCTTTTGATCATTTGTGACAGCAATTGGATTACTAACCACATTTGAGAAATTAACAGTAACATTGAAACTTCTTTTATTGCTGTATGCTGTACAATTGATGTCATAATGCCAAAGCATGAGAATTTGAAAAGGGTATCTAAAGAAATTGTCTATTTGCATTCTTAATTTTTCATTTTATAAAACATATAAACCAAAACTGTTCTTTGAATGAAGTTACCAGGTGCTGAATCTTGATTGTATTTATTCTTTTTTTTAGCCATGCCAACTATTGGTTATGATGCGTTGGAGTGTTCAATGGATTGGAAAAGACCAAAACTGAGTGAATTGGTCAAACTGTACAGTAAGTATAACCTTGTATGAACATGTGAAGTATACTATATCAAAGAAAAAAATACTAACTTTTGTCCTTTTATCCCACCTAATTGAAAGGGTAATGGTGGGCTAAAGCCATCACCTGGCACCAATTGAATTAATAGCTGACAATATTTTGAGACCACTGAAGCAAGTTCAACCAAACTTTACCGGAATGATGTATTGAAAGTTCTTGACAATAATATATACTCTAAAGATCAGGAAGGCCAGTCTTTCACATAGTTTAACATTGAACCCTAAGGGAAAAACATTTTTTCCAGGCTCGGTCTGAAAGTATTAGGGCAAAATTTAACCAAACTGTATTTGAATGATGAACGGAAATTCCTTTAGAAAAAGTGGCCATTTCAGTCAGATCCCATAGTGGGTTTCACAAATGAGTATAAATAATGAAAGTTCAATGAAACAATAATTGCTTGTTTTTTTTCATAAGTCCGATGAAGTAATGTAAATATTTTGTCTATTTTAGTGACTAAAACAAAGGAAATGAAATCCGGATACTGGGGAAAGGATGAATTTAAGCCAGAGTTTTGGCCTGTTGGATTGGCTTTTAAACCTGCAACAACCAATAAATGTAAGCACTTGGCTAATTTTTTTAATGTATTACATTATTAATTTTTGAGCTGTTGACAGCTCCATAACATTGCCTTTGTATTTGATTCATCTTTTAATAATTAAGACCTAGGTATAGACAGATGTCACAAATATGCAATAAACATAGTTTATGTCATGTTGTAAATAACTACAGATAATCAGAAACCTTTTTATATCAGATATTCAAAAATGCTCGAGCTTAAACTATGTGTAGTTTAAAATGAATTACTGGTATGCAGTGGTAAAAAAGTAGGGTTTAACCACGTTTTTTTGTTTTGTTTTTTGGTTTTTTTTTATTTACTTAAAATTCGCCATTCAAGATTCCGAGTGCTATAATTTTTCCTTTTTTAGGAATTGAAATACAATAATAAACTTGTTCTTTTATTCCTTTCACTGGTAAAGCTGTCTGTATTCCTGCAAACCTTTAACCTTGCTAATGTGCAAAATGTTTAGTTAATTAATATGATTTTTGCTTTTCAAGGAGAGAATAGCAAGATTCCCAAATTTACCAATCAATATTGGGTTGTCTTCAACCATTTGTTTGTCATGTTATTGATGTAAATTAAGACCCTTACAATTACATGAGCAATTTTCTTAATTTGTACTTTTGTTATTTTTAGCTGTGCCTGGTCCCATTTTAACAAGGAGTGAAATGGATGATGTCATTGTTTCATATATTCAGTGGAGATCAGATATTAATATTACTGTCTGCTCAACAAATACACCAGAAGTTGTTGAACCACCCTTTGATCTTAACCCTACACTTATTGATGATTTGTATAACACAACTGTTGAGGAGGAGAAAATTGAAAAAGTTAAAGAGGAAATAATTGAAGAAGTTCAGGAAAAGAAAATCGAGGAGTCTTTTGAAATACAAATTGATGATCCTGTATCATTTCTTAACTTTTTGGATAAGGCATCCAATCAAGTAAGTAATTGTATTTTCAAATCAAAGCAGGTATAAGTGTGAGCTGGTTGCTTTTCTGATTTAAAAGACAGCTTAATAAAGTTATATTTGAAGCAAAAACAAAACAAAACAAAAGGAATAAAAGTCATATTTATAATTTTATTAACGTTAACATTTAGAAATTTCATATTTAAATTTTTAGAGCATGATATGCAACATAAAATTAGATAAAATTTCATAACAAGAAGACACTCGTTACTAGATTAGGTTTATGTCAATTTCAGACTTTCAGTTTTGTGTCTTAAAATCAATTACTGTTGTAAAAATTTCTATTACTGTCATTATTTGATGGGGCTTTTTGGGTGATTCATTATTTAAAGTTTATTTTGCACAAAATATGCAGTAAATGAAATATGCAAGGTGTACATAAAAGATTTTTTCATATTATACAGTATCTGCATATGTGCATATTGAATTTAGAGCATAGGAACAGAAGAACGTCATATTAGAATACTGTGTATTAAGGTGGTGTGTGTATGTTAGCAATGTGAGGGGTTCAGTAACTAAAAAAAATGATAATTTTGATAATAATATTGATTGAATGAAATGTGAAACTGTACATTACAAATATCTTTTAGTAAAAAAAAATATATGCATGCGAAAAAAATATTTTTTGAATTAGAAAATAGCTTTGTTTCCAAAGCCAAAGAAGAGCGTCATATTAGAACTGAACTTTATTACAGAATATGTGTATGCTGTTTATGGTTTTCCTTTAGTTAAATATGCAATTTCAACAGGTCTTTTATTAGTGTGAATCAATTACAGTTATTATATATGTTGTATTTTCAGAAGCCAGAAATTGACAGACCTGTGAAGAATTTGAAACAAAATGTTCAAAAGGCTGAAGTGTTAAAGCATGTGAGTATGACAGTAAGCATAACAGCATTGCTTCGTCACTTGTAAATTATCCAGCTCTGTCATAACATCTGTCATGTAGTCAAAACATCCATCGCAGATTTCAACAAAAGTTGCCCCCTTTTGAAAAATATCTTGGTGGAACTGCATTGTATGATGACATAAAAACTTAATACCGAACTTATTGTAAATTTAGTTTCTGCATATGGCCATTTTGACAACTAATGTCTACTCAGTGGAGATGAGATCTGAACATTTGGAAGATGTTAAAAGATACAAATTTGAAAATAAGATCTGCAGCATCAACCGATGATATACATTTTGTATATTAACTTAACAACAAATAAATACACACCAGGGTCTATACATACATCACCAGGGTCTATACATACATCACCAGGGTCTATACACACATCACCAGTGTCTATACACACACCATTGTCTTTACATACATCAAAAGGGTCTATACATATACATACATCACCAGGGTCTATACACACATCACCAGTGTCTATACACACATCACCAGTGTCTATACACACACCAGTGTCTATACATACATCACCAGGGCCTAAGCACACAGCACCAGGGTCTACACACACATCTACAGGGTATATATATATATATACATCCCCAGGGTCTATCGGACATCACCAGTGTCTATACACATCACCAGTGTGTATACATACATCACCAGGGTCTATACTGAGAGATCACCACAGTCTATACACACGGTGATGTGTGTATACACACATCACCTTGGTGTATACACACATCACCGTGGTCTAAACATACATCACCTGGGTCTATACAGAGATCACCAGGGTCTATACACACATCGCCATGGTCTATACACACATTACAAAGGTATATATAAACATCACCATGGTCTTTACATACCTCACCAGGGTCTATACACACATCACCAGGGTCTATACATACATTACCAGGGATTATATATACATAACCATGGTCCATAAACACATTACCAGGGTTTATATATACATAACCATGGTCCATACATCACCAGGGTATATACAAATCATCTATACACACATCACCAGTGTCTATACACACATCACCAGTGTCTATACACACATCACCAGTGTCTATACACACACCAGTGTCTATACATACATCACCAGGGCCTAAGCACACAGCACCAGGGTTTAACACAGCACAAGGGTCTACACACACATCTACAGGGTATATATATATACATCCCCAGGGTCTATCGGACATCACCAGTGTCTATACACATCACCAGTGTGTATACATACATCACCAGGGTCTATATTGAGAGATCACCACAGTCTATACACACGGTGATGTGTGTATACACACATCACCTTGGTGTATACACACATCACCAGGGTCTACATACATCACCATGGTCTAAACATACATCACCTGGGTCTATACAGAGATCACCAGGGTCTATACACACATCGCCATGGTCTATACACACATCACAAAGGTATATATAAACATCACCATGGTCTTTACATACCTCACCAGGGTCTATACACACATCACCAGGGTCTATACATACATTACCAGGGTTTATATATACATAACCATGGTCCATAAACACATTACCAGGGTTTATATATACATAACCATGGTCCATACATCACCAGGGTATATACAAATCATCTATACACACATCACCAGGATCTGTACACACATCACCAGGGTCTATACACACATATACATGCATCACCAGGGTCTATACACACATCACCATCATCTAAACACTCATCACCAGGGTCTATACACACGTCACATGGGTGTTTAAACACATCACCAGGGTCTACATACATCACCATGGTATGTACACACATCACTAAGGTCTATACAGACATTACCAGGGTCTATACACACATCTCCAGTGTCTATACATACATCACCAGGGAATATACACACATCACCCGGGTCTGTACACACATCACCAGGGTATATATAAACATCACTGGGGTCTCCTGACACATCAGCAGGGTCTATACACATCACCAGGGTTTACACATACATCTCCAGGGTCTATATACACATCACCAGGGTCTATACTGAGAGATCCCCAGGGTCTATACACACATCACCTGGGTGTATACACACATCACCAGGATCTACATACCTCACCAGGGTCTTTACATTTATCATCAGGGTCAATACATACATTACTAGAGTCTATACCTAAATCACCAGGGTCTATACACAAATCACAAGGGTCTATACACACATCAACAGGGTCCATACATACATCACCAGGGTCTATACACACATCACCAAGGTCTAAAATACATCACCATGGTCTATACACATCACCAGTGTATATACACACAACACACATCATCAGAGTATATACACACATCACCAGGGTATATACACATCATCTATGCACACATCTCCAGGGTATATAAACATCACTAGGGTCTCTGCACACATCAGCAGGGTATACACACATCACCAGGGTTTACACTTACATCACTATACACACATCAGGGTCTATACTGAGAGACCACCAAGGTCTATACACACATCACATGGGTGTATTCATACATCACCAGGGTCTATACACACTTCACCTGGGTGTATAAACACATTACCAGGGTCGATACTGAGAGACCACCAAGGTCTGTACATACATCACAAGGGTGTATTCATACAACACCAGGGTCTATACACACATCACCTTGGTCAGTATCTATACACACATTACAATGGTCTATACAAACATGTACAGGTTGTAAGCAAGCATAAACAAAGTCTATACACATGTGAGTGTCTATATATTTATCACAATTGTAATAGGTAATGGTGATGAATAGATGCATTAATATATTCTACACACCCATCACTACTGTATTTTTTACTGCATGAAAACAAAGAAAAAAGAAAGTTTCTAAATGTGCATCCAAATTTTAAAAGAAAAAACTTTGTATTCGATGAAATATATTCAAGTATTAGTGATAATATTATATTTCTTAAAAGAAAAGAACCAACTATATGTTAAGTATAATATTATTTACATTCATAGCATTTTGTATGATTTTTTTAATAATTTTTAGCCTGAAGATCCTTTGGATGTAATAAGAAGAGAGATGTCAGTGAGTTCATTTAACTGATATTTGACTTGAAAAAATTATCAGTAATCATCCTCAATTCTAAAAAAAACCTTAAAAGATCCTTAAACATTGATGATACATAAGTTTATCTGTAGGAATTGCAACTTATGAGAAAAAGGGTCTAAGTTGATGATACAAGAGCTTGGTGATTAATTGAATGAATTGCTTATTCACATATGCAAATCTGGTTGCCAGTACACTTTAACATAATATCTATACTTGAAAATATAGTTTGATACATCAAATGGTGGGTGGCAGCTGAAATATATTATTGAAAAATATAGCATATCGATGGACAGTTTATAAAAGTCATAACATGTATATTATATCGTGAAACTTAAATTTCAGATTAGTTTATTTTGTGAATTCCTATTACATGTTGATCGTTTTTTTTGTAATATAATGCTTGTTTTCTTTTCTGGATAAATGTGTTAAACCTTAACTATATTTAGTTTTGCTGCTTAAAGTTTAAACACTCATTGAAAGGCATTTTGTTGTTTTGTTGTATCTTACAAATAAAAGTTTTTAATGTTTTTATTTTTAATCTCAGGGTGAAAATCCAGATTATTTGGTCATAGCAAGAACCCTAGGATTTGCACAATGGGAAAAATTTGTAGATTGCTGCAACTTTTTAGAGCCAATTATTTCCAGACCGAAACGACAATTTGTCAGTCCTGAAAATATCCAGATTGAAACAAGGTAATGTACATGTGGAATTATACAGTTTGCTGAGAGAAATGTTTGTCCAAACAAATATAACTTAGAATGTTTTTTTTTCTTTTACTATTGATGTGGATTGTTTTGGTTTTGCTGTGGTTAGTGTTATCACAATTAAAAGGTTCAAAATGTGCATCAAGTTTAATTTAAAAAAGAATAGAGATCATGTTATACACTTCATAAATAAATAAATTCCACCTACCAATCATTCCTTTTATTAATTGAAGTCTTATTTAGTCTTATTTTTGTGGTTTTTTTTATTGATTCATCTTTACTTTTTAAATTAATTTACTCCAATTTTAAAATTTGATTCATTCAAGTTAATACAACAGAATTTCTTACTTTTTACTTACGATTTTAAAAAGAAGCCCTCCTTTCATTATGTTGCAATTGTGAATAGGTGCGTCTTCTCAACCTTCATTCTTTTTTTCCAGATTTAATGAATTTGTACCTGCTGGAACATTTGCAGGTAAATCTTTAGATCAGGGGGATTGCTTGTTTTCAAGTATATCAATGAGTTTAACAGGATTGCCCGACAAGATTCACAATGAATTAAGAGTTGGAGCTGCTGTGTATGGGCGAATTCATTTGCAGCATTTGATGGATAAGGTAATTTTTATGATCAAGTTATTATTTAACTGTCTTTAGCAATAAAACTGAGATGTCAACAACCAACATGTTTGATTTCACTTAAATAAAGAGTTGAAAAGTTTTGCCTTAAATTCAAAATTTATTCACAAAATAACTTGATATAACACATTATATATGATACTGAATGCATGAATATTTCAATATTTCCAGATGTTTATTCAAATCTCATGCATTTTTAAGGAGATTGATCTCCTTTGCGCCACTGGGCATTTACAAAGAAAGCACAACAATGTTTACTTCTGTCATATTATTTCTACAGTAATGAAGATTTATGCTAATATTATTGATTAACAAGAAAAGATATATAATTTTGTACATCCTTTAACTCAGAGAAACTGAAAATATTGTTTTATTTATAGCAAAATGTTGGGAACTTTTTCTGTAACGTAGTGAATATTTGCTCAGCCAATTCGCAACCTTTGAATTGCTGAAGAATATAAACTGACCTCTATTGGAGGATCAATCCTGTTTATTGTATCTTATCTGTAGTGATGTAACACATAGTTATGGAACACATTACTAGTTATGAAAGTTGCTCATGTCTGGAACTAATATAACTATAATATAATGTTATATTAGTCCCAGCTCATGTGTAGAGGTGAATTATGTAATGAACATTTTGTAAATCAATATACTTTAGAATGAATATGTTGGTCAGAAACACAGTTTACAGTAATTATGATTTTAAATTTCAGATTGGTAAATTCAAAATGCAAAGTTTTTTTGTTTTTTCTTCACATATATCTTGATATCTAAATACACTTTTGTAAATTTTTGCATGTCTTTTACTTTAATAAACTTTGAATGATTAAATAAATGTATAAAAAGTGCATTTTTTTTTTACAAAATTAGTGGACTGATAATTAATTCCAAATTTAGAAACAGAACACTGGCCTTGAATGAATTTTAATTGTGTGAATGATCCTAATTGTTCATTAGTTTTTCAGTATCAGGCTTGATGCATTTTTTAGTAGAAGTATTGTTTGAATTGCACTTCATAAACAATTAATGATAGAATAGTTTACATGGCACCTGTCAATATTAATTGTCAAATTATTACCATCAAAATCAATCTCCTTTACAGTGAAGGCTGCACTTTGATTTGCTTTGTTATAAATGCCTATGGAATTAAACAATTTTTTTCTAGACAAGTTGAATGTAATGATTGATATACATTTTTTTGTAGATTATAGCACAAGGAATTGATAACTATGGTGCTGCACAAATGTTTCTAAGATCAGTATGCACTGATGAAACCCTGAGTAAATGGCCTGGCATTAGTGTAGATTATAAGGAGATGATTTTATTTGCCTTACAGGAAGAGGTCCAGATAACAGCAAGACCATCGTGCTATTCTGGTTGGAGGATTTTTTCTCTTTTTAAGCAATTGATTATCTCTGTTTCTTCTTATGTTGTTATTTCAACTGCAATATCAGTAAAAAGAAAAACGATTTTTTAATTTGATTTATTATTCTTCTTATCAAATTATTGAAAAAAAACTTTCAAAAAGAGTTTCTATTGGCTCTAAAAAAGATGTAAGTTCATCAATGGACTTTACACAAAATGTTATAACATAATGTGTAAACTTTTGAACTGTATCCATGTGTATGCAAACAGAAAATCCTGCTGTTTGAGTATTAGATTTGGTACATATATAATGTTGGTTTTTTTTTTATTATTATTATTATTCTGTATTTAAATACACAAGCATACAAATATTGAAGCAATATTGCAGAAATATGTAAAATATAGAATCCAAAAGCAAATTAAAACAAAGGCACTTTTGATGCAACTTAAGTGGAGACAACATAACAAAGCAAAAAAATCAGTAAAAATATAAAAAAAATTATCACTACAAACTCAAGAACTAATGGTGTGAAGCCCCACAAAAAAAACTGGAACAGAATTCATATTTTTATGTCCCCGCCA
>MJUU01059097.1:64153-79058 GCA_002080025.1 Modiolus philippinarum | reverse complement strand
GGGGGGGGGGATATTATTTTACCCTTGTCCGTCCGTTTGTCTGTTCGTCTGTCCGTCCATCCGTCCGTCCGTACGCATGAAAAACACAACTATTTATGTTTTTTAGAAATTTTGCAAACAAATTCCAACTACTTCAAAGGAATCTAACTAACAATAAGTAGATGTTCACACACATATCTTTTGGAATATTCAAAATGGCCACTGTTGCCATGGAAACTGAAAAAAGGCGGGAAAATTCAAAGTGCTTCAAATTAGCTGAAAATTTACAAGAAGGATGTCTAGCACCCATAGAAATGATTTTGGGTCTCAGAATTTTCAAAATGGCTGCTGTTGCTATGGAAACTGGAAAAAGGCGGGAAAATTCAAAGTGCCTCAAAATGGATGAAACTTTACAGGAAGATTGCCTAGCACCCATAGAATTGATTTTCGAGCTCAGAACATCCCTTTTATATATATTGGAAAAAGGGGAGGCATATCATTGTGTCCATACTTGTACTGTGTCAACACCTGTATTGTGTCAACACACGCTTAAATTTGCACTTTCCCTATTGATTCAGGGTTCAATGAGCGGGGGCATAATTGGTTGCCATTCGGCAACAGCTCGAGTTTTATACTATTTTTAACTCCTTTAATACCAAACATCTGTTGACTTAATCACAAAATGAATATTGTCAAATCTGAATAAAAGATAACACTAAAATTATGAGACTTGTAATATGTTTGATGCAGAACATTTATAATATGACGACATTTGACAATGCTATACCAGGATAATCAACATGAAGAGGAGCAACAAAAATTTCCCATTTTCTTAACCTTAATATGAATTTGTAGGGATTTTCTCTCTTGTACTTTTATATCATATCCTTTCACATATATTAGTCAACTAAATGTCTATCTCATGCAGCATGCATTTGATTATGCACAAGTTATCTCCACTCAAACAATGCCATAAGGAGTCACAAAAACATTACAGTTATACTATTAATTTTTTTTCCACTTAAGATTGCCATGGTTTTGGAGCGTAAAAAATCTGAAAGTATACATTAAAGTATTAGTCATTACATTTATAACATCAAGTTGAGTAGCAATTTTATTCTACTATTATATTATACTGTATACAAATTCTCATATTGCCATACATTATCTACGTTGCTTCCACATCAATTTGATCCATTGTTGAAATGCAGAATATCATTAATATCTGATCAGTTCAATAATTTTTTATTTTCTGTCTAGGTCCATTACAAGTAATGTTTTTGGCAGGATTTGTAGACCTTCCCATTTTTCAAGTTAGTCCAGATAAGCTAGCTGGGTATAATGAACCTGTCTTTCCTTGTACCTGCAGTGAATCTAGTTCCTTATATGATGACAGTTTAAAGATTCTGTGGTTGTCTATTGGTCAGAGCTCAGCAGGGCATGTTGTTCCTTTGTTCCGTAAAAGAACAGGTACATAAATAACATTATTACATGTATGTAAATAAAAATGAATTTTTTATGGCAATACTGAAAATTTTCAAAAGCAACTTATACCTCAGAAAACAATTACATTAAAGAAAATATAAAAAAAGTACAATGGTTGAAAATTACAATCACAGGTCACATCCAAAAGCTCTTTTAAAAGAGGTCAGTAAAATTATTGAAATGTCAAACTATATTATAAGATACTATAAGAACAAGTATGAGGAACTTTTCTGTATCCAGTAGGTCAGACATACTTTTGTTTGGCATTTTGAATGCAACAGCTTTGTGGTTTTCTCAATATATATGAAGCTGAACCTATAAATGGTCATTGTCAGTAATGCCAATAAGGTATAACTGATTTTTTACTAGAACATATTACATTTCGATAAAATCACAATATAAATTTTGGATTATAATTGCAAATTTTCATGCAGAGAATATAAGAATATGAAGAAGCCTCAGCCTTTATAACATATGATATCCCTTGTTTTTCTCAGTTCGTTCAAAGGCAATTCAAAGGTCAGACTTTATTGAAAAGATGACATTACCGGCATCTCAAAAGTGTGCAGCAACAATTTTTCAGTGGTGCAGCAAGTCTGACTCCGATTTTATGGTGCAGTGCCATCGCTGTAGCAGTTGGATGCACCCCCCATGTTTGGGTATTCCAGAAAATGTCTACAAACAGTCCAGTGATGATGTGCAGTTTCTTTGCTGTTGGTCTGACTGTAAGACATATGAAGATTTTCCTGAAGTCAGGTGATTAATTTTTATGCCCTATATACATGTTTATTTATACTATAACTAAGAGATTATGATTATCGCAAAATATTCAAGGAATGATCAGACAACGCAGTCATTGACGAATGCGTGCAGCGCATGAGTGAATTATAGCATTTTTTTTTATCATGAGTAGAATATTCACGAAAATCATAATCAGGGATTAGTTATTGTTTTAATTGTATAGATCTCCGCACGTATACTAACAGCAAAACTGGACAACCAACCTCTATTGTGAAATCACTTCATAGAGTGAAATTATTGTAAATAATTTCACAGTTATCACTTTTTTATCACTGAGAAATTTCCATCTTTCACTGTTATCTATATAATAGATATTGTTATTTTTCTACAAATTTGTATTTTAAAACTTTTAACATTTTTTATTTAATATCTCTTAGTTATAATTGTTTCATGTGCATATTTATATCTTTTTAACTACTTTCAAAGTAATTTAGATTTATAAACTAACAGCAAATATGGTACTTATTTTAATACTAAATAATTTATCTGATTTGCATAAATTGTCTTTATACTTTTTAGAAGCATGTGATGACTTCTAAAGATTTCTTTATATTTACTGATAATTGCTAAAGTGTTTCCTAAATAGTTGTAAATACATTTTTTGAACACGTTTTGTTAAATAATGTTAATTTTGTTAAATGTAATCTGTTCTGATGAAATTATTATCATCTTGTTGTTGGAAATAGGCTTGGAAAGTCATATGGCCAGGACATCTACTTAGTGGATATGATAAGCATTAAACCAGGGAATTGGATAAATGATAAAGTAATGGACATCTTTTGCAGGTATTTATGATAGATGTATTCATGTTGATTGAGAAATTATAATTTTTTTCTATGAATAATGGCATATGTCATTTTTTATGAATAATGATTTATGTTGTTCTTTAGTAATTTATATGCTGTATTTATATTGCTACCACATTGCATATCAATTCTTATGCTGTAAATTTTATGCCGAGAGATTAGAAAAATGTTTTATCAACTTGTACCTGTTTTTTTTTTTTTTTTTTTGCTCACTTTCTAATATTTGAGTAGAAATTGAATTAATTTAATTCTCTTTTATACAGACATCTGAACAAAGAAAGTACAAGCATCAAATTTATCCCTCCTGATGTTTTGCTGGCAGAAGGTGTGCGTAAAAAATTTGAAAAAGACTATAACTTAACTACAATAAAGGCACTTCTATTTGTCATTGTCAGTAGGTAAGAACCAAGTATGGATTTTACAAAATATTAGTATTAAAATATGCTTTCTGTTTTGACATCATTTTACTATTTCTTGGAGTTCAAATGAAGTTTCATGAAAAGTTACCATTCACCATATCATTCACTGTAATACATGTAGTTAGAAATTTTGTGGTTTAATGAAATGAATTATTATTATTGATAATTATTAGAATATTTTATTGATTATTATTTCATGATAATTTATCTGAAATGCATGGTTTGTATCTTAGGAATTTTTAGGCATAATTATGGTTTTAGGGTACATTATTTGTCTGGTTTAGTGTTGGAGTATCAAAGATGTGCATGCTACTTTGGTTTTGATTTTTGAAAATTGATTAGAAATATAAGCATTATTGAACTTCGTGGTTTTTATGCATAATAATGCTGATGGGATACACCATCGGTGGTCAGAAATAGTCCTTGGAGATAGATCTAGGGTAGAATATTTGAATAATGTTAAAATATTGTCGGTTGTATGCTAGAGTCTGTAACACTAGTTTCTTGTTACACAGATTTGCTTAAGTACTGTCTTTTAAATTTATTCTTATTCATTTGTTTAATAATTGTGTGATTATTAACCTTTCCTGATAATAACTATTTTCATTCCCAGTAACCACTGGTGGAGTATATTATTACTGCCAGGAGAAACAGTGCATATGATCAAAATATCTTCAGTAAACCTTTCTGACGAGGACACTGTAGTGAAGAAAATATGCAGGTATACACTTGATTGTTAATTTGCAATATCTGACCATAAGACTTGAATTTGACCTATATAGGATTCTTAAATGGTAATTAAAACAGTCTGATTAAAATAGAGAGTGGCCAAAAGTATTCGTCAATTGTATTATATTCGTTCTTGTTCATTTTTGTTTATTTGTTTTGTCATTGTCATACTGAATCGATTCGTGTTGCTGTGAATTGCCGTGATTTTGGATTTATGATTTTAGAATTTCCCCTTCCCTTGTTCTTGCTTCGGTATTTGTTTGCCTATGTATTGTTTTTTTTTTTCCCTATATATTAAAAACAAATATTTAAACATTGACACATTTCTTACAAGTTATCTTTTTTTCATCGATATACATGTTTCAATGAACTTTCACCAAAATACTACATGCCATAAAGTCACCTTGTGTGGAAAGAATGTTATGAAGTTTTGTCGAAATGTAATTATAAACTTTTAAAATTTTTAAATACTTGACAATTGGTAGCTTATTAAGGATAAATTGTTGTTTTACTTTCAAATTGTTACATTAGTGTAGTTTGATTACGATCATTTGAGTGTTATGTATTATATTTTTAGGATTAATAATACAGCTGAAAACAGAATTGTAATGCACAAGGCAGATGTTCAAATTCAAGAAACAGCATATGACTGTGGTGCCTTTACAGCTGCCTACATGAGATGTCTGTTTGAGGTAAATTTAGTCTAAGTTTCTTTTGAAAGGAAATGACATTTGTTAAGATGTGAAATACTTGGCTTTTGGTTTAGATGGTCTAATTAGACAAACGTGTACATGTATATTTAAGACAGGGCAAACTTGCTTTTGTTATCTACACACTCTTCTACTTATATCATGTACTTGATGAAACACAATGAAAGACTTACTGCTTTAGTAGACCCACACAGATGTTTACAGAAGTTGTGACATAATTTTTTTAATGCAAATGTTTTGAGGATGACAAGAGGTCCTCTAAGTCTCCTTCAATTCTGTAATTTAGGGACACAAGATTTGTTCTCCAAAATTGCATTCTGTATGAAAATAATTACTGTTTCTAATATAAATTTGGATGTCATAATCATGAAGTGTCATGTTTTGGTGGAAAAATTTTCAAATTTTAGTTTTATTTCATAAGAAGATTTTACTTAAACTTTTTCAATTTATTACACCTTAATTTAACAATGAAAGGATATGGATTGTTCCAAGCAATGGAACAATGATTTTATTGTTGTTCTTCTTATTATTTCAAACAATGGCACAATGCTGGTATTGTTGTTCTTCATCTTGATGTCACCTTTGGTCATTGTTCTTGAATAAAGTTGTTCTCCATGGACTCTTGTGTGCCTTTTAATTGCGAGAAAAAAAATTATCTAAATTAAAAATATATTATGTTTGTTTTTTTTTTTTTTTAGACTTTCAAGTCAGAAGAACCAGTGGGCATTGATGAAGTTATGAAGGCTTTAAAGACTATTGATATTAATGCTAATATGACAAGACAATATTTGAATACTACTGTATTTACAAATTTTAATTAAGATGTGTCAGTCCTAATGTTAAGAATTCTTGAAGCAATATCAGTTGGCTTTCATTATATTTATTGATGCTGTAAAAGGAAGAATGATAGAAAGTGATATGAAGAGTACAGACTCATGTTTTTTTTTTTTAATTTTCAAACGGATACCAAATATCTAATGATATAATAATTCGGCTCAAATGGGTTCTGCAGATTTGTAACAAATGAAAAATTTTTCCTGAGATTTTGTGCAGGCAATCAAATGAGAAAGAATTTCTTTTTTAAGGTGTCTGCAGGGTAATACAGAATTTTCCCCCTTGTGAGAAAATCTTATAGAGCAGTAGCAACCAGTTGAGCGAAACAGACTCATATCTGAGCCTCTTGTTTAAAGGGTTAAAATAAATTTGAAATGTCATGAATTACAGGCCCTATTTTGAACCTCCCTAAACTTTGTCATCTAAATGTTATTTTAAGGTAGTAGACCTGGGGTACCCCCCAAAATTTGCCACAAATTCAATTTTCTTTAAATTTGCAGTATGAAACAGTTATGTGCTAATATACTTCAAGAAAATATTTTGAAAAGTTTCACCGTAAGATTTTTAATCTACAGTTCATAGAAACACCTCTGTCTTTAATAGGGGTCTTAAATTGTGTTCAGAAATCACCATAAGGCATATACATGTACTACTGTACTATATATAAATATGAAACGGCAAAAATTAGCACTAAATTGCTAAACTACTTCTTAGAAACTTGTAGACCTAAATACCAGATATGAATATTATAAGCATGCATTGAGTGTTGATTTGCAGAACAAACGAAATTACATTGTCAAAACAATGCCATTAACAGAGCTTTATTCAATTTCTTCTAAACAAAAATCATAATTCAATTTTCATCCAAAACTGGGAAATCCTCCACACTTATGAATTATGTCAAAATTTATAAAAATTCACCATTCTATTTTTTCACAAAGTTAGGAAAACTGAATAAAAAGTCATAATATTCCTTGATACTGAACATCAAGTTGAAAGAATTATCTCCCTTGCCAAATATTTGACGTTCATTTTCTTTTTATATTTTTAAGATACCAGATTCGCTGTTTCATAGTATCTAACAAAATGTTGGCTGCATCTTGTGAGTCCCATACAAAGTTAAATCCAAGATCGAATAATAAATCCCACACTGTCGAAACCCAGTTAGTTTTTCCACGGTTCACATCAATATATAACAACAAATATAAGTCATAAATAACACTAGGTTTGTCTGTAATATTTTTATCTGTTATAGTTTGCGAGTTCTAACTACATGCGTGTAATTATTTATCATATTTTCTTTATCACAGTTAGAAGTTGATTTCCTGCTTAATGATAAGCAAGCCTATAAATGAATATGTTGATATCTTCTTTGTCATACATTTTCTGGAAAAAAAAACAGATGAATTGGCATTGAGAAAGCCTTTTTTTCTGGAATCAAGTGAATAAGAAAAACAACTGTTTTTTTTCACAAGAAATTTATAATATTAATAAGCACACTGTATTGTATCTATTATGTTTGTTAATTAAAGTTTGTATAGTATTTAGATTATGAATTTCTTGATTCATTTTTATTAAGTGACTCCATAACTGTCCAGGTACTTGTTTTGTTTGGTTAATTTATCATTTTTCTGTCTCATGAGAAGATAAGCATGTTTAATGATTAATGAAAGGATATGTAGTAAATGCACAAGAGACAACGTCTCTACAAATACATGGTAAAAACAAGCAAAGGAACAAATATTTTAGTGTTGTTCTTTATCTTGAAGTCAACATGAGGCCTTCAACAATGAGCTTTCCTCATACTTCATAGTAAGTTCAAGAGGGCCCTTAGCACTGGTTTGAGTGGAATTCTTTGCTAAAAGTCTACCAATGCTACATCTATATCTTAAGCATATCTAATTGCTTGACACAAATTCTTCCCTGTATAGGAAACTTTGTTGTAAATGGCTACTTTTTTAGTGTTGTTTATTTCGTTCCAGTATAATGAATACTGTGAAAGTAGTGGGTTGTCATAAAAAAAAGGAAAAGATATACAGTAACAGTATTAGTAATATGACACTATTCTTGATCACAATCAGTTTATTCATTACCTGGATTTATATGTCCTTCTGAAGGTATGTCTATGCCACTATGATCAAAGGGTTCATCACTGTTGGATAAAGAAATTGGTGTGGAGAGGGTCTTATTTTGCTAGATGAATTAAACAAATTATTTATTGAAACATTCTCCTGATAATTTAGTGCTTAAGAATCAACAACAAAAATTACCTTTGCAAAAATTGGACCAAAGTTGACTACTCAATAGGAGAAGAGTACATGCAAGAAACACTGAAATATTTAAATGGGAGGCTCAAATCATTACTACAAATGAATTGGTAAATTATCTTAATTAGTTCATGAATCCTCTCAATATTTCTGACTTGGAAAATAGTTTGAAAATGTGCCAAATTCATTCTATTTACTGGTATATGAAAACATTAAAAACTAGTCCTTTCATGGCATCAGAACAGTAAATTTTGTGATGTCACAGGTTCTTAAGTTGGTAGTTTCTATTAAAATAGGGCCTAGCCTTTCAAACTTCTGGTTTTCTTATTGTTTTGTCTTCTCGTTTTTGCAATGCCCCATGACTTTAACCTTTTGAAATTGATGTATATTTTGTTCCTTAGGAATTCTACTGCCATTGTTACATATTTTTGGACTATGGGCACATCAAGGTCTGTACATAAATCATCAGGACCATTTAAAAATTTCCAAGTCCTATGCAAGCATCAACAGGGCCTACATCTGCATACATCACCATGGTCTTTTAATACATAACCAGGATCTATACATCAACATATTCTATTAGTGTAGAATATGTATGATTTCAGGATTTTGAAAGCCATTGTAAAATATCATCCTTTGGGTTTGAAGTACAGGGATCATATTCTGGCTACCAGGGTAATATTTTTCAATACATTATCTGTGAAAATTCCAATACTTTCATTATCGTCCTCTTAAGATATATTACTATAGTCTAAACACACATCGCCATTGTCTATAGACACATCAGAATGGTCAACACATATCACAGGGGTGTATTCATACATCACCATGGTCCATACACACATCACCATGGTCTATACATACATCACCAGTGTTTATACACACATCGCCAGGGTTTATGCACACATCTCAGGGGTGTATTCATACATCGCTAGGGTCTAAACACACACCACAAGGGTCTACACAAACTTCAACATGGTCTATACAAAAATCACCATTGTCTATACACACATCATGAGGGTCAATACACACATCACAGGGGTGTATTCACATATGAACAATGTCTATTCATACATCATAAGGGTCTATACATACATCACCAGGGTCTATACATACATTACCAGGGTTTATATATACATAACCATGGTCCAAAAACACATCACCAGGGTGTATACACAGATCACCAGGGTCTATACACACAACACCATTGTATATACACAAAACACAAGGGTCTATACATACATCCTCAGGTTCTATGCACACATCACCTGGGTCCATACAGAGATCACCAGTGTCTCTACACACATCACCTGGGTCTAAACAGAGATCACCAGTGTCTATACACACATCACCAGGGTATATACACACATCACCAAGGTCTATACATTTTGTATGTAACGGTTTATAGTATCCACTGTGAAATAAGTTCCAAAGGAACATATTTCATAGCTCACCTTGTGAAATAATCCCCATTTGGAAAGTATTTACTGCTCAACTGGTGATATAATCTCCAAACGGAATAAATCTCATAGATATATCAATAACATTTGTTCCATTTGGAACTTATTTCACAAGATACTATTTTGGCTTACATATATATACATCACCACGGTCTATACACACATCACCAGGGTCTATAAATACATCACCAGGGTCTATACACACATCCTCAGGGTCTATACACGCATCACATGGGTCTATACAGAGATCACCACGGTCTATGTACACATCACCATTGCATATACACACAACACGGTCTATACACACATCACCATGGTCTATACACACATCACCATTGTATATACACACATCACTTGGGTCTATACACACATCATCTTGGTATATACACTCATCATCTGGGTCTATACACACATCACTAAGGTATATACACACATCTTAAACTCGTCACCAAGATCTGTATATACATCATCAATGTCTTAATTGGATTTACTAGGATCTGTTAGTTCATCGCCAAGGCTTACAAATTCATCACTATGATCTACACAGACATCGCTAGTCCAGATCCTATAGATACATCACCAATATCTATACAACACCAGTGTCGTTTCATGCATCACCAAGATAATTTTTCATCTTCATGGTCACTACATTGAATGTAGATGACAGGATTATATTAATTCATTTCCATTCTGGTCTAGAAGAGTATAAATAGAGCATGTGCAAACTTATCATTGTTTCCAAAATTTAACACTACATTCTTAACAATATAGTTTGGATTATAGCAAAAATGGCGCTAAAAATGTCATATATCTTTGTATTAGAGTAGGTAAATAAATGCTTTATTTGGAAAATGTGACTCCATTAGAACTCGTCTATTCCACGGAGACCCTCGAGTTGAGACTCTCAAAAAAATATAGATGCAGATCAAAAATACTGTATTTTACATATATAATAGCACAATTATATACTTCATTAAACTGTTGAACGTCAATAGAACAGAAAATTTTCAAATTTATTCAAAGAAATGCTTAGACTTGAGAAAAGGCTTCATTTCCACAACCAATTTCTCATCAGTTCAGACAAAAATATATAATCATAGATAAAAAACATAATGATAGGATCCACGGTTTACATCTAATACCACAAGGCAGGAAAGCTTCCATCTTAACATTTATGGTCTGTAACATATACTGAACATATGAGTTGTTGACTTCAATAGGTTATATGAGGCCTTTTCAAAGATAAGAAATACCTCAACGAGTGTTAAGAATTCCGCAGTGAAAGGATGGCAATAGACGTAGAATTTCTTATACAATTTCACTAGAATGTAACTACTACCCACTCATTTCATAAAATACAGAAATCAAACTGAAGGAATCTAAGACCTGGCATTCCAATTTTGACGTCAAATCACACAAGTAGTTTATTTTGGTTACGACTGTTGTGTCAAACCAATCGTAAAGTCATTTGGACACTTACCCGCGTAAGACGGGTTCTGTAAGACAGTTTCACGCTGTCGTGTAAGATGGGTTCTGTAAGATAGCTTCACAAGTTGTCTTCCGTGGGCTGTCTTACGCAGGAAGCGGCCTTCCATATAGAATAAACATTTTGACGTCAGTAATTTGATTAGCAGCAGTGAAAGACACGGATTAGTTAATGCCAGTGAAACTTTCATATGAAAATTTACTTTGAACTTCATTTTCTTCAGCTTTTTCCATCTTTATCTCGAAATAATGCAAATTCATATTTTATTCCTATAACATACTTGACACTATCGCTGGAAGGCCATACCACAAATGTGAAAATTGGGGGAAATCAGTGAAGGAACCACGGGGAAAACATTTTCAAAACATACTCAACAAAAAGCATACTTTGTTTATACTGTAATTTAGAAGAAATTAGAGTCGCCCCCTTTAATCCTTAATTTTAGTACTGAGATGACCATTTTCGTCAAATTCGAGATGTCAGTGGAGAAAGATGTGGAATATAGTATATTTATCTATTGTGTATTGTAAGCTTAAAAATGTTTCAAAAAGAATAAAAATGATTAAAAAAGTTGTAGATCTAGTAGTTTTTGTTGTTTCCTTTATCTCTGATTCTGTACATGATATGTCAAATGATGCGTTATTAATGGAAAGAGTTCAAGACGGTCCCTAATACCGGTTTGAACTCGTCAATTCGTTTAGATGTTGAAAAACCGTCTCCCTCCAGGTCTAAAGGTATAGTTATCGCATAGACTAAAACAATTTGGACTACGCCAAATTGATGTCTATTTAAACTATTTGTATTTCAAACATATTTAAGAATTCTCCCTGAAATTTGTCAAGAGAACAATTAGCTTGATGAAAAAGGCAATGGTATTTATTTTATGCACTTCCAGCAAGCAAATACTAGTAGCCATATTCTAAATATTTGAACAAATGTCTATAGGAATTGCACATGTATCTTGTGGTTTTCTTGTGTAACATAGTTTAACATTGGCCCTATGGGAAATTCACATTTTCATCTTCTCCTCTGAAACCACTGAAGCAAATTCAACCAAACTTAATAGGGATGATGTATGGAAGGTCCTTTAGAAAGATTGCTCATTTCGTTCCAATCCGATAAAAAACATGGCCGCCAGCATGGAACTTAGGTTAATCATTGGACCCTATGGGGAAATTCACCTTTTCTTCTTCTCCTATGAAACTGCTGAAGCAAATTGAACCAAACTTTACAGGAATGATGTATGGAAGGTCCTTTATTAAGTTGCCCAAATTTTTCCGATCCACCAAAAAAAACATGACCGCCAGCGCTGAACTTAGGTTTAACATTGGACCATATGGGAAAAGCATATATTTTTTTTACAGGAATGATGTATGGAAGGTCCTTGATATAGATTGCCGAAATTTTTCTGATCCGCCAAAAAACATGGCGGCCAGCACTGAACTTATATTATACCCCCACTCTATAGAGAGGGGGTATACTGCATTCGCCTTGTCCGTCCGTTCGTTCCATTTTCTGAGCTTCTACAAGAGGGATTGATTTCAAAATCGGTATGCAGCCTTTATATGATTAGTTAAAAGGAGCGTCCTATTTTGAGTCCTGTCGGATGTGTAATTCCTGTTTGGTGGAATGTGGACCTTGTAACAAAATGTAGTGAAAACATGAATTTTTCGTCGCATTTTTCTCAGCTTCTACAAGAGGGATTGATTTCAAATCTCGTATGCAGCCTCTATACGACTAGTTGTAAGGAACGTCCTATTTTGAGTCATGTCAGATGCATAGTTTTTGTTTGACATAATTGGACTTAATTATAAAATTTATTTACATTTTAGAGTAATTACATATGGGAGGTCCTTTACAAAGAGTGCTCATTTCATTCTGATCCGACAAAAAACATGGCTGCCAGTGAGGAACTTATATCTAACATTGGACCCTATAGGAAAACGTCATTTTCATCAACTCCTCTTAAACCACTGAAGCAAATTCAACTAAACTATAAAGGAATGATGTATGGAAGGTTCTTTACAAACCTTTCTCATTTTGTTCTGATGCAACAAACTACATAGCCACCAGCACGGAACTTATATTTTACATTGGACCCTATGGGAAAAACATAAATTCCTCACAAGAAAATGAAGCAAATTCAACCAAACTTTACAGGAATGATGTATAGAAGGTCCTTTACAAAGACAGCTCATTTCATTTCAATCCGACAAAAAGTATGGCCATCATGCAGAAGACCGAAAAATTTTGTCAGGTGAGCGATACAGGCTCAGTCTCTGAGCCTCTAGTTTTTCATTTATGTTACTTATATGCGAAGAATTAGTAGCGAAAAAGATGTATAAATGTTTTCTTTGTCAGACTCTTGTGAAACAGTCACATGCCATGTTAAGAAATGTACAAACCCTAGCGATACAAGCACAAAAACCAGTGTTACTTGCAGAGACCATGGTGGCAGACAAGTCCCAGTGATTGATATGCAGACCTTGGTGTTAATGTTCAGATGCCCATGGTACATTTACATACCTTTACGATATTTGTACAACCCCTCGTGATACATATTCACTCCTCAGAAAATAAATGTGAACATATACCTTGACAGACCCATCATCTAATGATAGACTCATGCGATACTTGCACAGCTCCCTATGTTAAGCGTACCGCCAATGGTTATACATGTACAGTCCCTGGTGATAAATGAAAAACAAACCTGACAAAACCTTGCTACAGTATACAAACACTTATGATACATGTTGAGCCCTGGTGATAAACATACAAACCTTGGTGATGGATTTACAAACCCTAATGATAGTGTACATACACTGGTGATGTGTGTACAAACTCTGGTGATAGGTGTGCAAACCGTGGTGATGTATGTACAGAACTTTGCGATAAATGTACAACCCCTCGTTATATTAGTTCAAAACATGGTGATGGATGTGCAAACCCTGGTGATGCATGTACTATCACTGGTGAAAACCGTGTTGATGGATGTACAAACCGTGGTGATGGAAGTACTAGCCCTGGTGATGCATGTACAAACCTTCTTGGTGGATGTTGAAACCCTTGTGATATTGTACAGACTCTGGTGATACACATGCAAAAGCTGGTTATAGATGTACAGACCCTGGTGATGGATGTAAAAATGTTGATGTATGTTCAAACCCTGATGATATACGTAAAAACCCTGGCAATGGACGTAAAACATAAAAACTCTAGTAACGGATGTACAAACCCTGGTAATAGTGTACAGACACCGGTGATGTATTTACAAACCATGGTTATATATGTACAAACCATGATAATAGTGTACCTACACCTTCCGCTGCTGATTGAGGTACAAGCCCTGGTAATGGATGTACAAACCCTTGAACCCTTGTGAAATTGTACAAACTCTGGTAATATCCATATGTACAAACCCTGGTTGTAGTTGTACAAACCACGGTGATATGATATTGTATAGACCGATGATGGATGTACAGACGCTGGTGATTGATGTACAGCCCTGGTGATGGATGTACAGGCCCTGATGATGGATGTACAAACCCTGGTGATTGATGTACAAACCCTAATGAGGGATGTACAGACCCTGGTTATGGATGTACAAACGATGGTGATGGATGTACAGACCCTGGTGATTGATGTACAGACTCTTGTTATTGATGTACACACCCTGGTTATTGATGTATAAATCCTGGTGATTGATGTCCAAACCCTGGTGATTACAAACCCTAATGATGGATGTACAGACCATGGTTATGGATGTACAAATGATGGTGATGGATGTACATTCCCTGGTGATTGATGTACAGACCCCGGTGATTGATGTACAAACCCTGACTTGATGTACAAACCCTGTAGATGGATGTACAGACCCTGGTGATTGATGTACAGACTCTTGTTATTGATGTACAGACCCTGGTTATTGA
>MJUU01059097.1:35395-61795 GCA_002080025.1 Modiolus philippinarum | reverse complement strand
GATTTTCGTCAAATAAAAATTCATTTTAAAGTAACAGCAACAAATTTGCTCTGATGTGTACAAAAGTCTGCTAAGGATTGATATGTTAAAAGTTGTTTGTTTTATTTACAGCTACCAGCAGAGTTATTTCTGTCCATGTCTTATACTTGTTTCGACAAAGGGTTCAGTTTTCATTGTTTTTCCATCACTTTTGCAATTTGCATTTGGGGTGAATAGGTTTTTTTTATTTACTATTTTGAAGAGCAAAATGAAATTGAAGATTAGAAAAAAAGTTTCAATTTTTTAAGATTTTTATTTTTTGTTAATACAGAAATCGCTTAGAAGAAATTTAACATGATCAAAAAATTTTTGGGGAGATATTTGCTTTTGACTTTTGAATAGCATAGACTGACTACACGTTTCTTTAGATTTTCAATATATGTTAGTTAATAGTGTCTATCTAGGGGCAGTACGAGTTTATTATGTTTACAGCGCAATGCTCTGAAATACGGAGGCAGTCATATTAACAAAGAGAATGGCAGGTTTAATGCTGAGTATTCGAGTACCAATTAGGTACTCGATACTCGTACCTTTCGAGCGATACTCGAGTATTCGAGTACTCGTTGACATCCCTAATATATATATATATATATATATATATATCTCCTGATTATAGATGTGCAAACCCTGCTGATGGATATAAAAGCCCAAGCTTCATATTCTGGCAAGTGGGATGATATGTTACAATACATCAGCTATCAAAAGCCTGATAACTTGTTTATCATCCTTTATTTTTTAGTTTAAATGTGTTATTATTGAACTGAGATTTCAAATTCTCCCTAAATTTTGGATAATTATCAGCTTCAAAAACATGTTTTGTATTTTTTCACTATTTTATCAACAGAGGTTATATAACTGGGTGATTATTTTAACCGAACTAATCGAAATAATGTCAAATTTGAATAATGCATCAACCTTTGGTTGTTACGATATTCTATTGTTCCTTGGAGCTTTTATGACATCATAATGTGAAAACGTCAAAGGTCTGCAGGATATATCAATGGCCCAGTTTCTACAATTTTCTGACGTCTACTTTATCTATTTGTGTAATCATGGTTCAGTTTTGAATACTTAATTGGAAAAAGCAAATACAAAAGATGTTTATTTTTATCCGTTTGATTTCGTGTGAAAAAGAGAGAAGCTTGATATATCCAGGTCAAACTCTAGTATATCTGGGTCAACCGGATATAGCTTTTATTGAAAGGCTGATATAACCATGGGAAAGGATGATAAAAATAAATATCCCAAGCAGAATCAGACTCAAACCAATGCTTGTCCCTTCTTTTTCCTATTGTGCTAGAAAAGTAATATCAATGTCTCATTTCAAATCTGGATACGAGTTACAGTAAAACAATACTTCCAGGTTTAGTCCTTTATTTTGTTGCCATAAATATAAGTCCAGTATCACAGTAAATTTTAATAATTTTCATGTCTTTACTAGAGCTACATATATCATATATAAACTGCAGTGGTTTTGCCAACACATAAAAAAAAAACAGACTTATGACATTCGCTCATTTTCATTTAGACATGTGACAATTTCATTCTTACCTACATTCCATGATTGCACACAACATTCACTCTTCCACTATAAAAATAAATTATTTAACATGAACAATAACAATCTATCACAATGAATACACTGTTAGCGCACAAAATTTTTTATTATTTGCTACATACAAAGTTTCATGAAATTCTGTTGAAATGTTATGGAGGAATTTCGCTTACAAGCATATGGTCATAACACCTATAAATTTCTCAGTTCAAAGGGCCATAACTCCTGGAAAAACTGTATGATGAAAAATCCCACAATATGATGTCATTGCTACATACAAAGTTTCATGAAGCTTTGTTCAAATGTTACGGAGGAATTGCGCTTACAAGCATATTATCGAAACACCTATAAATTTCTAAGTTCAAAGGGCTATAACTGATGGAAAAATTGTACGATGAAAAATCCCTGACAATATGATGTCCTTGCTACATACAAAGTTTCACGAAATTCTGTTCAAATGTTATGGAGGAGTTGCCCTTACAAACATATGGTCAAAACACCTATAAAGTTCGAAGTTCAAAGAGCCATAACTCCTAGAAAAATTGTACGATGATAAATCCAACATAATATGCACATCTTCATATGATGTCCTTGTTATATACAAAGTTTCATAAAATTCTGTGAATGGTTACAGAGGAGTTGCGCTTACAAGATCTGGCAGTCGCCCGCCCGACCAACCGCCCACCCAACCGCCGTACATTACCATTTCAATAACCATATTTCCCAATGGGTAAACCCTGTTAAAAATGTCTACATACAAAGCCACCAGTATCAGACCATTATACGACATCAAAAATGTTTCAACTGTCAAATAAACAATAAAAATATTCTGTTGCCAATTAAAAGGACTTGCCACAAAGAATGTATATGCAAAATATGAAGGCTATATCACTTACAATTCAAAAGATGTATCAAAAATAAAAGTTTACTATCTGTTTCAAAAATTCCATCACATGCCAAGGTCAAGGTCAAAAATTTTGGTATTGTTTGAAAGATCTTGCCACAAGAACTACACATGCATCAAAAGATATACCCAATGTTAAAGTTTTTTCCAGACAAACAGACAAACCAAAAACTATATGCCATCCCCTCTGAATCTTTGATTCTCTGGTCATAAAAAGTAATTTGAGTAAGCTTGCTTATCACTGATATTGCAAAATGGCACATCATAGAACCAAAATGAGTATCTAGCTGAATTAAATTAGAAATAAATTGCTACATACATTCATTAAGGTGGTCCAGACTCTTTCGGTAAAACTATACAAAAATACAACATTTTCCACTTCAAAAAAAATAAAGGGGTTTTCTAAGGATTTTTTTTTAATTCTAAATTAAGTTTCAGTTATTGTCAAACATAGAACAAAAGAAAATAACAAGAAGAATTTGACAAAACTCTAACTAGACCATCAAGATTTCAAGATTTTATTGGTCAACGCTCAGACACAAAAGTGTAACATGAGGATAATACAATAATTATAAATTATATGAAGAAATGAACAGGTTTGACATTATTGCATAGATACATGTATAGTAGACAAAGAAATTAACAATAATGTAAACACACACACAAACTTCAGTGGACGCTGTCCGGCGTCCTTGCAGCGTGATGATTCACATATGGCAGCACATATGGCACTAGATTCAAGCCATATGTGTATCCTCACACCGAATGCAGCCGGACAGCGCACACGAAATCATTTTAAATCAATAGTAATCATGAAATTAATTAAGATCATGTTCATGTGATTTACGAATGGGAGCATAAAAATGTATCATAACAAAGAACTTACTTTTTTCACAAATACAGTAAAATGATTATATAATTGTACATCACAAAATGACAATAATCCTATCATTTTTGAAATATTTGGATAGTATTTTGGTAAATATCTAGTTCTTAGGTTTACGATATTCTCATCATTACACTTAAAGAAAATATGAAATTCAGTTCCGATATTATTGCTGCAAAAAGTACAGGTTCTATCTTGCCAAGGGATATTTAGCCATCTTCTGGTTTCTATGGGAATACGTATAAATCATATTTTGTCCAATCTATTAATTTGTTTGATAAATACTATTTTTTTTTGGATAAAGTCATGAAAAAGAAATTAAACAAAATCAAATCATATAATAACAAAATAATGAAAATATTTTACATAATCAAACTGATTAAAATTTGTCAAAATAAATATTTATCCATTGGAGCTATAGTTGTATGGGAGGCAATTGTCCTTTTGGGGGCAGTTGTCCTAGGGGGGCAATTGTCCAGGGAGGCAATTGTCAGGGGCAATTGTCCGGGGGTGGGGCAATTGTCCTGCTCCCGCCATGGTCACATGGACAAAGAAATTAACAATAATGTAAACACACACACAAACTTCAGTGGACCCTGTCTGGCGTCCTTGCAGCGTGATGATTCACATATGGCAGCACATATGGCACTAGATTCAAGCCATATGTGTAACCCTACACCGAACGCAGCCGGACAGCGCACACGAAATCATTTTAAATCAATAGTTATCATGAAATTAATTAAGATCATGGTCATGTGATTTACGAATGGGAGCATAAAAATGTATCATAACAAAGAACTTACTTTTTTCACAAATACAGTAAAATGATTATATAACTGTACATTACAAAATGACAATAATCCTATCATTTTTGAAACAACGCACTTTTCTTTTACTGAATATCATAATTTTTTATTTATTGAGATTCACTTCTAGCTTCCACTGGTTATAGTACAACTCAAAAATATCTAATGCTCTTTGCATTCCATCTTCACTATCAGACAAAATAACAGTATCGTAGAGTATCACAAAAATTTTTAAAAGGATATTAAATTCTTGAATGATCTTTTTTTGTACAAGTTCCAGTGAAGATATATTTGATTCAGACAGAAAATTTTCCAAGTCATTTAGGAAAATGGAAAAAATAAAAAGGGAGACAAATTTTCAGAAAATAATCTGATTGCTCACCATTATATTGAATACATGATTTGATGTCATCATACATATTATATATAACGGTAAACATTTTACCTTTTATACCACTATTGATCATTTTCTTCCACAAGCCTGTCAACCATCAAAAACAGTTAAGCCACCAAAGTTTTTGCAGTTTTTGAAGACACAATGGATGTTTACCAAAGGCTCAATGATCTATTTCCAATGGGTATGACAATAATTAATTATGTATCAGCTAAAGTTATTAAATCTTGATACAATGAGTAATTGTGAAAGAAATGAAAGTTACACATTTTATGTATTCATACAAAGAAGACAGGTCATACAAATACAATTACAACTTAATTACATTAATTCATTAAATTTTGATTTGACAATATTTTTGTTCTTGCAGTCTTCATTACAATACCATAGGAAAAATGCTAGAGTATCAATAAAATTTTCTGGTTTCATATAGGAAAGGGAACTTTTCAGTTTTTTCAATTTGGCATTATTCTGCTCCACAATCTGTGTGTTGATATTCTTCATAAGTGGATAAGATAATGCTTTGTATCCAACTGCACAAGCTAAAAACAAAAACAGTTTTTATTTAAAGTATTTCATATAAATATACATTATACATATATAATAATAAAAACGATTTTGGAGAGCAATATAAAAATCAATAACTGAAAATATTGGGAAACACAGAAATTTTTTTTTGCTTTTTTTTGCCTTTTTTGCCAAAAAATGGCAGGCAATGAAGTACAATAAATTCAAAATGTTTTATGAGAATGTTGCATCTTGTGTGTTGTTCTTACTAGCACAGGATGAATAGTTTGGCAGGAATGTGTTCTTGGTGTAGGGTTATGTAATTTTGGGGTCTTGAAATTAGCATTTTGAAACTTGAAGTGGAGATGACGCAAAACTGGAACAGGCCATGTAAAAATTTCCCTGCCTGCAATTTTATGCCCTCAGCAACCAGAACTTGCAAAATCTTCTTTGGCATATGATATTGTAGTAAATTGTAATTTCTAAGTGACAAGCACAAAAAAGTGTATCTGTAGGTTTTTAGGAGCTTAAAGGGCTGTTCAAATGAAAAACATTGGTAGTTTGCAATATTACACTCCTGGGGGTATGATAAGGCTCAATAATATATATACGTGTATTACCTGTATGGTTATCCCAGTGTAGAGCATCAACAACAAATAGTGTATTCTTGAAGTACCCTGGGTCTCTGTTAAGACAGTAATTGTGTAAATTACATGCGTTGTCATAAATTACCACATCTGGGGGATCTGAAGTATAAATAAAACAAACTCATTAACCAAAAAAAATAATATATAGCAAACAGATCTATAGAGCTGTCGATGGAAGAGCTAGTAAATATGAGAAAGAATTGTGTTTGTTGATAGTATTTAGTTCTGTTGAGCAGGAAGTAATAGAAAAATGTTCTCAATTAGAATATTTTAATTCGTGAACCGAAGGTTTATTTTATTAAGTTCAAGATTTAAATATGTTCAAACCTCATTTCTAGAATGACTTATTATAAATCTAAAGTTGAAAACAAATTATGAAATTTGCTTAAGAGATAAATACACAACATACAATATCCTGCTGATGAAATTCCCAGTTTGAAAATGATATTTTATCAACACAACAAGTTCGATGACAGTAGTTTATTTTGTTCAAATTTAAGTATTTTTGTAATTGGTAATAGGTATCACTAAACTGCAACCTTTTATTGGGAAAAAGCAAGGTACTTCTTTTCTCCCCATCACAAACTTTCTAGATATTCGATCGGTGGTCAAAAATCTAAACTCAATTCTTTAAAAAGATTTTATTTTATTTGCTTAACAGTTATTGTAAAAAGAATTACATGGTTCACAATTTAAATACACATCTATTACGTACTCTGAAACCTTGTCCTCAGAAAGGTAAAGGGTCGATTAGGTGACTCAGCAGATTCCATCAATTCAAAACCATAACAAATTCCTGAAACAAAAACAAAAGAAGATTAATCAAAAGGCAAAAGTGCTGAAATGCATCTTGCCATTCCTAGGCAGATCTAGGGGGTCTGGATTGTTTCAGTCTAATTTGTTGGACGTTAAAGTAAATGATTGACTGGAAACCAGATTCTTTTAAAGAAAGATTATTTATTTCAAAATATCGGCCGGAACTAAATACACATTGAAAACAGTAATGTCACATTGCGTTGTCCTTAAAGACGTTCGCAACAATCACGCCTAGAAACACTTGACGACGCTATTGTTCATTTACCATGAATATCTCAATAGAGGTGAAACCGGTAGGGATCTTTGAACAGTGAATTAGTGAACAGTGAACAGTTAAGAGAAATACGAAATGAACTGATATTAGTGTATATGGACTAAATTTAATTGTTTATTATTGGAAATATATTTTATCGCATTTTCAACACTTAATTTTTTCTATATATATATATTATGAAATTTCTCACATCCAGATAAATAAGTTTTGCAAATGTTTAAAAACGAGGCTTGTCGAGTTTTTTAAACATTTGAAGATTTATTTTACAAGAAGTTTCATAATTAATGAGTTTAAGTTCTAGAAGATGTTTCTCTAATGACATAATGTAAATCATTGAGGATTATGTTCTGAATAGATTTGACAAGAAATTTGTCACAAGTTGTTCTCTCTCTAGAGATGAGAAACATTTTTATCACACCAGTCAAGCATTGGTTAATTTTGCAAGAAACTAGAGCTGTCGCCAAATGGCAACCAGGTATACCCCTGCTTATTGAATCCTGAATCAATATTATCTTCCCTTCCGATAGCAACCATATTACTTCACGCACATCTTCGGGTTGTGTACTACTACTGCATAACATTTCATCAAAATCCAAGAAACAGTTTAGGAGAACATGCGCTGACATGGTTCATACTCCCCCCTTGTCCTGAAAATATTCAAAGACAAATTATCTCCCCTTCAAAATTTCCGCCAACAACCATATTACTTCATGCACATCTTCAGGTGGTGTACTACAACTGTGTAACATTTCATCAAAATCCAAGCAGTGGTTTAGGAGAACATGCGCTGACAAGGTACATGGATGGACAAACAGACTTGCAGACGGACAGGGTGATTCCTATATACCCCCTCCCCCACAAAGAAAAAAACTTTGTTTGAGGGGGTATAATTAGAGAAATCCTCATCCTAAATGTGATCTCATTCAAGAACCTATCAAACTCACATGATAAGGTAAAGTGTGAGAAATCTCTCCCTGCTAAACTTAATGTAACTTTATGGGAGATAACTGATCTACTCTCACTTGATGGCATGTTATATTCTCTTAAGTTCATTTTGCCTTACAACTGATATATTCTTTTTTAAAACTACTAGTAGAACTAACAAAAGTGATTCTATCTTAATTACCATGTTGACAAAATACTGTAAATATTCCTGGTAGCAATGATGGATGGCCTGGTGCTTTCTTTTTGCATATCTGATTTGTCTTCTCCTTATCAATTTTGAACTGTCCCCTTTCATAAAGTTTTGGCAGATTTGGATAAAAAGTGAGGAAATCTTCATTGCTGCTGACCATTTTGCGTTCATGTGGTTTCATTTGGAATGGAAATTCTGCTTTTGAAATAATTTCTTCAAAAACAGGCACAAGAAATTTGGGAATCCTTTTAATATCTGTTATCAGCTGAAAGATGACAGGTATATGTTTTTGAATATTTTGCAACAAATCATGATCTATCTTGACATCAGTCTCTAACAATTGTCTAATCAGATTTAAATGATCAGCCTTAAAAGTCCCACACACTGCTGAGTTAGAAGACAACACCTTCAATAATTTTCTGTACTCATCAGGACAAGTATTTATGCAACCTACAACATGACATAAAAAAAATTTACATATCTTCTTCATTACAGCAATTTTCCTTCAATATTCATTATTGAGGTAAAGTAAGTATGGTTAAAAATATTAAAATTGTCTTGACTGTTCTTTCAAATGCTTAGATTTATCTGTTAAGACTATCCATTAATTTTCTGAGTGTCATAGGCAGAACTATAATTTTCTTATATTTCAGTAGCTGTATTCAATTCAGTTTTGTTTGTTTCTTTTCTTTTTGTATATGTTCTAGAGTAGTGAGACCTATACTCCTTAAATACATCAATTTTATCCGCTGTACTGCAAAGATGTATATTGGTACAAAATATACACAGTACAATGTGTATTGTTTTTTAGGATTAGATCTTAAAAATTACAAGAAGAAGCAATGCCGCTGATTGGCCATAAATTCACCATGCTCTTCTGCATAAATGAATGACAGCATAGCTAATCAATGTTTAGAGAAACCCTGAAATTCCTCTAACATGTGAAAATTTGTAGTATACAATAGTTTCAGGATTGGTATTGTTTGAACATTTTTTAAAATTAAGAAATTGATTAAACTAAGGAGCACATCTCTTGAGCTAAGCTCTTTCCATAGATGTTTTTATACCTTGTAGGTTATTCTTATCTTCTGACTTTTAAAAAATACTGATTTCTTTTTTTCCAAATGTGGTGATTTTATCTTGACTGAAGAAACATTAATTGTGAAAATGGTCATCTGCAGAACTAAAATCTATGGCAATTTTTGAAATTTGTTAATTTGTATACAGTTAATTACAACTCATATTTAATAAGAAGTTATTATATACTTTGTTGTGGATAAATAGGCATAACTATTACCTATTGCTTCAAAATGATCCATCAAAGGAATAAGCACGGGCTGGTTACTTTTTAGTAATGCATAAACTTCACTAAATTCTGGAATTGGTGCACCTTTCTTCTTTGAGGTAAAATTGGCAACTGCAATTCTTGTTTTGGCATTCTGTATGAAGACTCGCTCACTGTGACTAGTATAAGAAAAAAAAAGTTGGAATAATTTATTGAATATTAATTAAATAGATCTATTGGTAATAATCAGGCGACATCAAGATGTAGACATGAATAAAAGCCCTGTCCTTGATAAACTGAAGTTTTCTATGTATCGTGTGCGTTTTTGTCACATGTATATTCACTCCATATCCTTTCATTTTTCCTATTCATAACGAAAAAAATTGTTTATAACTGAATATCAACTAGAGTTATTAAATTTAAAAAAAATCAAAATGGCACCAGGGTGCACAAGCTGAGTTGCAACTTCCAATATTATATCACTAAGTTAATGTGGAGACTCAAATATTTCAAAAATTGTCTACCTACTGTTCTTTTTCTAATGGTATCCCAAAATATTTGAATTAAATGTAAACTTTTTGAGTTATCTTCCAGAAACTAAACATTCCCTAAATTTTTAATATATTTTCGGACACCTTGACCTTGACCTTAGACCTACTTTATATTAAAAAATAGGATTAATCCCTCCTACTTCATTCAATCTATTTTCTGTCATGGTGACCTTGACCTTTAACCTACTTTCTCCAAAATATAAAGAAATTATATTTATAAATTAGATGTAAACTTTTGAGTTATCATATGGAAACCAATGTTTGACGCCAGCCCGCCCACAGGCATACCCGCCCTGCTCGCATTACCAAAGCAACAGCCAAGTTCAACTTTGTTGCAACTCGGCTAATAAAATAAACGGGCCTTTGGCGAGTTAATCATATTTGAAATTACATAGTGAGAGTAAATTTAATATGATTTTATAAATATTTGCAGTGAATTTCCAGTGCTCAACTGTTCTGTATTTCTTTTAAGAAAAATATTGCCTTTCCATATATTCCCTGTGCATTCTATGTAAATTTAGTTGAAAACAAGAGCTGTCGTCGAATGGCAACCAAAGATACCCCCGCTCATTGAACCCTGAATAGATATGGTAAGTGCAAAATTAAGTTGTTGTGGACACAATACAGGTGCGGACACAGTAAAAGTGTGGACACAATGATATAATCTTCAAGAAAAAAACTTTTCACAAGGGTTCCAATGAAAACACTCTGTCTAAATCAGACAAATATAAAATTCACCCTTTTCAGCCTATTTGACATTTTACACATCTACATATAGTGCTCTTCTTTTGTCTAAAGTTTCATCAAAATCCTTCAAGTGGATTAAGAGCAGTTGTGCGTAAGAGGTAACCCATACATGGGGAATCAATGAAAACTCAAATTTGAATTATCTCCCCTTCCTGGTTTCTGACAATAATTATATTCCTTCATGCACATCTCCATATAGTGTTCTTACTTTGTGTAAAGTTTCATTAAATTGTTTCAAGTGGTTTAAGAGGAGTTGCGCTTACGAGGTAACCCATACATGGGGAGTCAATGAAAAGTCGAAGTTTAATTATCTCCCCTTCCTGGTTTGAACAATAATTATATTTCTTCATGCACATCTCCATATAGTGTCCTTCCTTTGTGTAAAGTTTCATCAAAATCCTTCTAGTGGTTTAAGAGGAGTTGCGCTTACGAGGTAACCCATAAATAGCGAATCAAGGAAAAGTCAAAGTCTAATTATCTCCCCTTCCTGGTTTCTGACAATAATTATATTCCTTCATGCACATCTCCTTATAGTGTTCTTACTTTGTGTGAAGTTTCATTAAATTCCTTCAAGTGGTTTAAGAGGAGTTGCCCTTACGAGGTAACCCATACATGGGGAATCAACGAATAGTCAAAGTCCAATTATCTCCCCTTCCTGGTTTTGGACAATTATTATATTTCTTCATGCACATCTCCTAATAGTGTCCTTCCTTTGTGTAAAGTTTCATCAAAATCCTTCAAGTAGTTTAAGAGAAGTTGCGCTTACGAGGTAACCCATAAATAGGGAATCAACGAAAAGTCAAAGTCGGATTATCTCCCCTTCCTGGTTCCGGACAATAATTATATTCCTTCATGCACATCTTCATATAGTGTCCTTCCTTTGTGTAAAGTTTCATCAAAATCCTTCACGTGGTTTAAGAGGAGTTGCGCTTACAAGAAGTGTGGACAGACGGATGGACAGACGGACAGACAGACAGCGTGATTCCTATATACCCCCCCAAACTTTGTTTGCGGGGAGTATAAATAGCTAAAAATAAGCTAACTCTTGAAAAACAAGCATGGTGACCCATATTTTTTATTACATATTTTTGGTTGGTAGCATTGGTTCTTCAACTGAGCCGACTTATAGCAAAATATCATGGATATGAATATAAGCGTCTATCTACCTTAATGGTGTCTGACTTCATGCAAATCTGCATATAGTGTCCTACCTTTGTGCAAAGTTTCATTAAAAATCCTTGAAGCGGTTTTAGAAGGGTTGCACTTTCAAAAAGTGTGAAATGACAAATGGACATTGATATGGACAGGGTAATCCCCTAAACTTCTTTTGATGAGCGATAAAAATTATGTTAAATGAAAAAGGCTGAAATTTCTTCTATTTTCGTATGTTCAATGTATTGTTCATTGCTCTGATTAGTGTACAGTGTTTGCATGCATCATATGGCACATCTAACCATAAAAAACCACAGGGCGGAAGTATAGCAACCAACATGCTATATCTTGATTTTAACTTGAAAATTCTTGGTTTTTTTTTGGGGTGATACTGTTATCATTAGCTGATGCAGATCAAATAAAAATCATACTAATTACCACTGAACTATAGTACATGATTAACATCAATAGTACAAGCCTATAAAATGAAAAATATACATATCTTCCTTCTAGTTTTTCTGTTGTCTGATCAGTGTTGTAGTCCATTCCACCCAAAAAGTGTCTCTGAAAAGACAGGGTAGTACCATCAAATAGCACAGTCTTTGGCTGCTCACCACAGTCATGGCAAAAGAACGATTTTTTCATATCTAAATCCAAAAGTCTCATAAAACTATACCAAGACCATCTGAAATATGTGTATGAAAAAGTCCGTTGAAATTCCTGGTTTCCACTATCTCTCTGATGCCAACTCCAAACAGTATAAAATGAATACATGGTACATCTGATAAAACAAAAGAAACCAAATATTAATATATACATGTAATGTATATTTGATTGTAATGTTTTCCTTATATGGCCATTGTAAGTTTTAACATTTGATAAACAGTATGTATTTAAGCTCCAAGGCATTAATTTTTAAGGTAAGCACTCCTTTGCAAAGGCATATAATGGTGGTTGAACATATTATAAAGAGGGGAAAGAAGTTCTGTAGTGCATGTTATGATGGTTCTTGGTGGTCCAAAAATACAATGCAAGTTGTTGGTTGTTTTTGCCACTTAAAAGAAATAATATAATCAGAGATTTGTTAACTAGAAAACATCAATTTAATGTTTTTCATATAAAGTATGACCGCAATGGATAACAGCAAAAAATTGTAGAAATAAGAATATTCATTACCGGTATATAGAACTACATATTTACGGTTTCATTTGGGGGTACTGGAACAGCCAAGAGTATAAAGAGTTTTTACAAGAGTAAACAAACAAGCATAGACAAACAAGCATTTAGGTAAGTAATATTAGAGTTGAGATTGCGAATTCCTTACCGTGAAAAAAGAAACTGAAACATAAAGTCTCTCAAAACTTCATAATGAATAAGAAATCTTCCCATATTAAGAAAACAATCTTCTTGTCCATCATATGGAAACAGACTGGAACATTGGCTACATACTTTATTATATGCTAAAAAAAGAGAAATACAACACATATAATTGAAAATTTAAGTCACAATGATAATGATACACAACTATCACAGTTTTTGTCCCATTAAATCTTGAAATATTTTTATTCAAATACATGGACATGTATATGCTCAAAATGAGGTAATATTGCATTTTTTTCTTGGCGATATAATGTTCAGTAAATGTGGAATAAAGGACATTTTGTTTTTGATACCAAATTTATCACAACCAGTAACAAGTGAGCCTGTTAGGACGAGTTTGATGTGTTACGCCGTGAACAAGTCAGTATTAAAAACAAAATGTCCTATATTTCATTTATCAGTAATTCACAAAATGATAAATGAAAACTCTTAAATACATTAAATTACATTGGTGAATAAAGTCCCATAACTCTTGCAAGGAAAATCGCAATTTAACGAAAAAAGTATACAGATTGTCAGGCAATCATATCCAATACCTCTACAAAGTTTGAAGTGAATTAGCCAAATGGTTCTCAAGTTAAATTGTGCCATTGAAAAAGACGTACAGACAGACAATCGGTATACCATAATACGTCCGTCATTACATGTGTGTATAAAAAATGTGCAAGCAGCAAATTCTAAAATGACATATCTAAAAGCTACATGTATTTCATACCCACTCTCCTACATTTTATGTTACTTACACTGCACCTCTGCCATCCTGTATCTGGTCAGTAAAATACACTGTGATCGCTGCCTTTGATCTACATAGGCTGGATCAAACAATGCTCCACAATGTGGGCAATTATCAGATTCAGTCACAGTCAATGCCTTGAAAATTCCATCTTCTTTTATAAGAACATCCTCTGGAGATTTTAGTATTTTGTCACTTAACTCTGGACTCAAATAAAATGGAATTTTTTTGGTTGATAAGCAATTAAGTTGATATGATGTACTGTTGTATTTGAATAATTTTATCTCAATCTTTTCTAATATTTCCGGTAATTCCTGGTTCTCATATTTCACAAATAAATCATTTACATATTTTATATGATAACAGTCACTCCTCTGTGTACATGTTTGGCATTTTATACTTCCAAATAAAATCTTTACTAGTGCAAAGCCTGACTTGATGCAGATAGCATACACATCTTCCATAAATGGAATTTCCATTATATTACATTCCTAAAACAATAAGGAATCATTAAACATAATTCATACTCATTCACCAAGCAGAGGCCTAGTAAAAAACAAAAACAAAAATCAAACAAAACACAAACAAAACTCTAGTGAGTAAATGATCCAGCTGCCATTATTCAATGTTTTCATGGGGTGTTTATATTCAGGTTTTGGATAAAGTTTAGCTACTTTGTTTGTGTCTGTAAGACACATATGATACCCCTGCAGTTGGATATAAAACATGGACATCTTTGTAGACACTTGATAAACAAATTTCAAGAACTTGAACTTGCATATTTCACACAACCTAATGATATTACTAATCAGGAGTTATCCAAAATCGACCTTTCAAATGCACGTGTTACAATAAAACTACACCCCACAAAAAACACAAATTTAAGTTCAATTACCCTTCAAAATAACAAATTTTGGCAAAAATCTAAACCATGACAATATGCACATCTTCAATCAATGCATAATCACTGTGTATGGTGAAATACATGTAGCTTTAATACTATTGGAGAAGCTTTACAGAATAACAGTTCCAGAACACACACTGATAAAATGGCCAGGTTCAACTACCCCTCAAAATCACAAATTGGGGTCAGAAACTAAACCATGACAATATGCACATCTTCAGTCCATGCCGAATCACTGTCCAAAATAAAATAAATGTAGCTTTTATATTGTGGGAAGAGTTGTCAAGAATAACAGTTCAACAATGCAAATTTCGATAAAATGGCCAAGTTCAACTATCCCTCAAAATCACAAAAATTTGGTCGAAATCTAAACCATGACAATACCGGTATGCACATCTTCAATTGATGCCTAATCACTATGCAAAGTTAAATAAATGTGGCATTAATATTGTGGGAGAATTTAGCTGAAATAGCAGCTTATCAGATGAGATGGACTGACATACAGACTGATGAGTGTAAAATATGTCTGGTCGTAGGGGCATAAAAAACATCATTTAAAATTCCCTCCTGTTTCATGACTACTGCTACAAAATTAAAATCATATCTGATGTTTAAAATATGGGAGAAAGTCAAATCATTTTCCTCTATAACTGTGCTCATTCCTTTTGATATTTTTTTTTTCAATAAATTTGTAACCCAACAAACAAGAAAAAATTTTTAACTTTCTACATGAAATATGAAAGAGCTTTCTTGTAATATAAAATACATGTACATGTGAATAAAAGAAGGGTATATAATTCAAGCTTTTTAGGTGATTGTAACATGAAGAACAGTGAATAGTCTTTGTGATATTGGAGTAATGATACAGTGTAGACCACATTATATTATTATGTATCTTTAGCTACTACAGATTATGGAACTATTAAAGTTTCAATTTCCAGGCAAATAAAACTTACTTGTGAGTCAGATATCTGGTCCATGCTATATCCATGATCTTTAACTGTAATGTAAATGTGTTTTGGGAATAAAATGAAACACATATCAAAAATGAATTCAAATTATTATTTAATTATTTTACAATTTTGTAGTTTTTTGTACATGTATGTGCTATAATCAGTACAAAACTACTGTTGTAGTTGTGATTGCTTAAAAAGTTTCATGATAATATCTTATTATTTTATACAAATCCCACAAAATTTTTAATTATTGTTTTCTGAGCCTTTATATTAATAAATTTAACCCCTTTCTAACACTCAGGGTTAAATTCGAATGTAAAGGCAAAGCCCATACTTAATGACAACAACCATATATCTGCCATGAATTATTTCTGAATTGACCAGGAAATATCCTGAAGAATGATTTAAAAAAAAAATCATCATACCTTTTATCAATTAAAACAAGTGATTATGATGTACACTGTCATAATTCCATTTAATATTTAATTTCAATTAATCGTCACAAAAAATACAACTGTAGTTGATATTGATCAGTACCTTACACTTTTAAATTCATTTTGAACAAGTGTTTCCAAAAGAGCTGATTTTAATCAAGTAAAACATTATACTTTCCATCAAGAATTTGATGAAATTCTTTCAGAAAACTCATTTAATGTCATTATATATTACTAGAAATGTTTTTAGTTTACAAACTGCCACAGATTTTTCCTTTCCATGTATTTTTATTAACTATGTTGTATGTTTATGCACATCTACCCTGAAGTGTATATGTTCCAGACCATATGCGTATTTGAACCTTTAAAATACTTATACGGTCGGACCATACCCGTATGGTCCGACCGTAAGCATACGGTCTGGGTTATATAATGCAAATCTTAATGATACAGAGTACTATATAATTTAATCCTGTTATTAATGCAATTTTTGGCTTGCCCTGACCTGTTTTTCTTCAGTGTCTACTCCAAATGTCCTAAGAAGACAAACTAGTCTTATTTGGATAATTTACTGACGAAATCGTCGATTTGATCACAAATGAAAAAAGCTAGCGGTGAAGAACAGATTGTTTTGAAATATTAAAAAGGCGCATCTGTCAATTTTCGACAGTATGCAAAAGAAAAGAAGTTTGTCTTAATAAATTTTAAGCAGTTGGCATGAACGGAGAAGAGGTGACAGTTACCTTTTTGTTGCTGCATCCAAATATTTTAATAACACATTTTCTTAAAAAAAATGTCTTGACATTGATTCTGTCTCTTTAGATTAAATTCACAATATGTGCAGTAAATGGAACGAATAAAATACAGTGAAGTAGTAAATAAAAGGTTCTCCCGATCCTGTACCACTTGGCATAATAGGACATACCCATTCGGATCCTCCATCGATGTTGTTCATCCCTTTAAACATATATGGACTTTTCATTTTTTTGCTTATTTTACATGTTTTACATATATTTAATTAAAAAAAAATATTCACTTGAGCATATTGAAATGGTCTGGATCGATCCAGACCGTATGAGTATACGCATACGGTCGGACCATACGCTCATGGTCGGACATTACGCGTACAGTCCAACCATATGAGTATACACATATGGTCCGGACCATAGGCGTATGGTCCAAATACGTGCATGGTCTGGAACATATATTTATCAATAGAGGGCTGGATTAGATATTGAGATATGTACAAGAATAACATATTAAACCTAAAAATTATTGAAATGATTTGGTGGTCTGGAAATTGATAATATAATAAAAGTTATTTTTGTTGCTTATACAATTTAAAATGTTACTGCTACATACATGCTGAATCACTTGTAATACTTCTTTCCTCTACTTCATTAGAACAAACATACACATAATAAATCTCTCTTATTGCTTTTATATGAAAGCATGGAGGGTGGTATAAATCAGCATCTGAAAAAGATACTTCGCAAATGTATACTTGCATGATCAACTGCAAAAATAGAATAATACATGTAAATATTAACAAAATGCATACAAAAATTGAAACAAAAATTACAAAATGCGCTCAAAAATTGGATAATACTAGACTGTGTGTCTTGTCTGTTTTCTAGTTAGTTCACTTTATGTCTATGGGAGTTTAGGATCTGCCGTTGGGTGTGGGGTTTCCTCACCGTTCATTGAAGATCTTATGGTGGCTTTGAGTTGTTATTACTCCCCTTTGGGTCGTTGTATCTTTGACACATTCCCTATTCCTTCTTTTTCCTATTCTCAAATTCTATGACAGGTCCAACACCCAAAACTAGATCTGTAAGTTATCACGGCATATTACGTAATAAGCTGACACAATCTTGAACAGAAACAAAAAAAAATATAGAACTATTATTTCATGAAATTTTGAAGTCCAAATAAATTATCAATTACCGGGTACTTATACGAAATGGACTAACCAAAAAGAAATTCAAAAAATCAAATGATATTAAAAAAGGTCTGGAAAAGTATTGTTTCAGGACATATTAACGTGCAAAAGGCAATAACTCCTTCCAAAATTGTTCAGCAAATACAAAATTCAAACTCAATCTTCATTTCTTCAATTTAAACTGACATTCTAAATGTAAAATCACTATCTTTTAGCATTCTTCAAAAAAATAGAAAAAATGTTAAAAAAAATTATGATAATATTAATACCTGATTCAGAGATGGAGTCAACATTTTCCAAATAATGCTGACGGTTTTCATCACATGAGCAGTAAAAATTCTTTCCTTTTCTGTAAATGAGCTGCGAGACTGATTTCTTTAAAAAAGAAAATAAATTGCTTGTTGAGATTTAATGTGACATAATGTGTATCACAATTAACTGATTCTTGAGATATGTTATGAAAGTGACTAATGAATTTAATGCCTTTCTGTTAAATCCTATTTTATCAATCTTAAAATTGTGTTAAGTAACCAAAGCTTAACAGCGAGAGCAGCTTGACAAACTGTTTCAATGTTCATACTTTATCATATTTTAAAAAGTACCGAAATAAAATCATTTCAGTGTACCTACAATGTCTGTTTTCCAGCTCCTGTGTATTTAACAAGTTTGAGTAAAATTGGAATTCACAACCCAGTAGCAAGTACTTCACTTAAAAATTTACCTAAGTATCAAGTGCACGACTGCACCAGGTGAAGAATATATCCTGAAGGTATGGTGGGAATCAGACTTGCAGATTTGAACCAGTTGCTGATTAAAAAGCCGAATGACCAAAATGAAGTAAGACGATGGATAGTAATCCTATATGTAGACTCTACTTACAGCAGGTGCAACACAAAAAAAAACTTAATTTGACGAACAACTTAACATTTATAAATTACAAATAGAATATAAAAAATATAAGAATCTTGGATAAATGTTTCAATAATTATGCATAATACCTTCAATACTTTTCTTTCAATATCAAAATCTAATGCTGCATAAACAGTCATGTCACTATCAAGTGCCAAGAAGGATCTTGTCTGAATCAGAGATCTTTTGTAAATTGCAAAATAATCTTCTTCTTCATCAACAATAAACTCACATGAGACAGCAGTGGAATAAACTTCATTCTTTTCAAGTACTAATGAATGCTACAAAAAATAAAAAAGAAAACAAGGGCTTCAAAATCTTTCAACAGCTTCAAAACAAATGGAAATTAACTATACATACATCTATATTTTACAGCATTGTACACATCTTGGTTTTTAAGTTTATGAATATTATCATTTATTCAATTAAAAATTACCTGAGGAGGCATTCTCTCTGGAACGTTCTGTACCCTTGCTTTACCCGCACTGCATGAAGGAATTGATTCTCCTGGTAAAGGTCTTCGAGAATAATTTTTAGTTCTCTTTCTCATCAATTTTGTAGGATACTTTTCCTCCCCTTCAATAGAGTATGGGTCTGCATATTCAGATGCTCTCTTTGATTTCTGTAGAAATTATATAAAGTGAAAATATTTATCAATATATCTTTACAATTAAAAATAATATGTTATATAATGTTATATTTCATATTTTAATATGGTTAACATTAATTCAATATCAGTTATAATAAATATTTTTTTAAAATAGCTGGGCAAGGTATTTCTATTTGTAAGAAATGAATATTCAAAATTGATACAGATTCCAAAATACTGTCGATGTATTACAAAAATTTCAATATATAGAACTTACAAGTGTTGACATTAAGACATGTCTAGCATTTCTGCACTAGATCCAACACGTGATTAATTGAGAAACAAATCTTCTCTTGAAAACTTTAAATGGTCAATGAATTGGAGAAACTGAAGTCAATGTCAGAAGCCATCTCTAACTCCAGTGTAATATTAATGACTAACATACCAAATATCATTTACCTAACACATACTAAAATTGAGAAACTAGTGATACAACAAAAAACAACATGGTAACGGATCAATGAAATTGAGGTCAAATGGTATATTCTATGGATATTAATAACATACGTTTGTACATTTTTACAAGCATTTGTTTTTTGTTTTTTTGTTTATTTTTGTGGTGGCATTATAGTGTTGGAACAGTACATAACATGTTTGTTTACAACTTAAATAAGTGAATAATATGTAAGGCAGAACAAAATAAATGTTTTCGTATATAGTATGGTATACCTTGATTTTATTGCCATCCATCGTTACAGGTGAAACTTTCAATCAAGAGTTGCTTTGTATACATGTAACTCTAAAGAAAAGAAAAATATATTATAAAAAATTAAAGGCTTTGCATTCAAATATGTGAAATGCCATTTATTATGCCCTGGGAAAGTATATATATTACCCCTTTTTTCATCATTCTGGTGATGTGTGAAAAGAGCCTGGTATTGTATGTCTGTACCATGATGACTGGTTATGTGGGCATAGACACTGATGTCATGTGTTTAAACCTTGGCAGTGTATGCATTAGACTTTAGTTGTGTATTTATATTACATTCAATCCCTTTGTATACAAATCAGTGGTAGAAATAATATATATGGGTAATGTCATCAACAAAAGACAGCACTTTCGTTAAAATCATAGATAGTTTTACATCAGTTTTTGCACCTTAACAGACCAACTAACAGCGTAAAATGAGTTTCATCCATGTGTATTAGGACAAATTTTATTGAGTGTCCTATTAGAATTATGGTGATATCTTACCCCTCACTGGTCATTCAGGGTAAAACATTTGCCATAAAAAGCTAGCCTGTGGTAAAAATAAATACAAATGTTTGGCTACTCTTAATTATTTCTTAAATGATGCACATTGTATGCTACAAACTCTGCTGATGTGATTATTTCAAAGTTATGTGTGTTTATATAACTATTGGTGAGTAAACATCCCTGAAGATGTATGCATATAGTCCCCTGTGATGGGTGTATAGACCCTAGTGATGTATGATAACATCCTGGTGATGTATGTAGACCCTGGTGATGAATGTATACACCAAGGTGATGTGTGTATATACCTTGGTGATGTATGTATAAATCATGAGGATGTATTTTTATACCCTGGTGATGTGTGTACTATAGACACTGATGATGTATGTATAGATCCTGAGGATGTATGTATATACCCTGGTGATGTGTGTATAGACCCTGGTGATGTATGTATAGACCCTGGTGATGTATGTATAGACCCTGGTGATGTGTGTACTATAGTCACTAATGATGTATGTATAGACCCTAGTGATGTATGTATATACCCTGGTGATGTGTGAATAAACCGTGGTGATGTTTGTATAGACCCTGGTGATGTATGTATAGACCCTGGTGATGTGTGTACTATAGACACTGATGATGTATGTATAGACCCTCGTGATGTAAGCATATACCCTGGTGATGTGTGTATAAACCTGGTGATGTATGTATAGACCCTGGTGATATATGTATAGACCCTGGTGATGAATGTATACACCCAAGTGATGTGTGCATATACATTGGTGATGTATGTATAGACCCTGGTGATGTGTGTATACCTGGTGAGGTATGTATAGACCCTGGTGATGTATGTTTATACCCTGGTGATGTGTGTATAGACACTGGTGATGTATGTATAGACACTGGTGATGTATGTATAGACCCTGAGGATGTATGTATATACCCTGGTGATGTGTGTATAGACCCTAGTGAATATGTATAGACCCTGGTGATGTGTGCATAGACATTGGTGATGTATGTATAGACCCTGGTGATGTGTGTATAGACCCTGGTGAGGTATGTATAGACCCTGGTGATGTTTGTTTATACCCTGGTGATGTGTGTATAGACACTGGTGATGTATGTATAGACCCTGAGGATGTACATGTATATACCCTGGTGATGTGTGTATAGACCCTATTGATGTATGTATAGACCCTGATGATGTATGTATAGACCCTGATGATGTATGTATAGACCCTGGTGATGAATGTATACACCCAGGTGATGTGTGCATAGACACTGGTGGTGTATGTATAGACCCTCGTGATGTGTGTATAGACCCTGGTGAGGTATGTATAGACCCTGGTGATTAATGTATAGACACTGGTAATGTATGTATAGACCCTGGTGATGTGCGTATAGACCATAGTGAGGTATGTATAGACCATGGTGATGTTTATATATACCCTAAGACCATGGTGAGGTGTGTATAGACCCAGGTGATGTATGTATAGACCCTGGTGAAGTATGTATAGAGACCCTTGTGTTTTTTTTTAAGACACTGAAGACCTCTGTATAGATCCTGCTGATGTGTGTATATAAGGTGGAAAAAAAAATTCACAGCAATGGAAAACATTTAATGATAAATAAACTGTGGACACAGGATATGTCTTGCCTTTCCCATGCATCGCCTTAATTTGCACATTGATCTTCAGCAGCAGCCATGATACCTAATGTATCACTGATTAAAACTGATCACAATCATGATAATACAACTGCATACCGAAGATCAATGGGCTACTAAGAGTGGTTGATGTTAAACGGACACAACATTTGATAAACAGTGCAAAATTTCAAAGTCAGTGGAGCATGACTGCGGGGGCATAGACATAAACCGCCACTGAAACTGATCTGTACTGATGCTAATGCAACTGCATACCAAATGTCAATTGGCAACTATAAGTGGTTGATGGTAAACAGACACAAGAAAATACTTTAACATTGATAAAAAGTGCAAAATTTTGAAGTCAGTGGAGCATGACTGCGGAGGCATAGACATAAAACCCCATTGAAACTGAGCTGCAATGATGCAAATGCAACTGCATACCAAATATCAATGGGCTACTATGAGTGGTTGATGGTAAACAGACACCAAAAAAAAAGTTAAACATTTGAAAAAAACAATTCAAAATTTCAAAGTCAGTGGAGCATGACTGCGGGGGCATAGACATAAAACGCCACTGAAACTGAGCTGTACTGATGCTAATGTAACTGCATATCTAATGTCAATAGGCTAGCACAGGTGGTTAATGTTAAACAGACCCAAGAAAAAACTTAAACAATTGTGGACACCGCTGCAGCCGCCAGAATCACCATACCTATGTCTCGCTTTTTTCTACTATCATCGAAGGCTCAACAAAAAGTATCCCTGGAAAAAGATAAATATTAAATACTTACCATAGGATAATATTTAATAGGGATACTATTGAATGTTACATTATAGACCCTGGTTATCTCCGTATAGACCCTGGTGATGTATGTATAGACCCTAATGATGAGATTATAGACCCTTGTGATGTGTTTATAGACCCTTGAAATGTGTTTATATATCCTGGTGATGTATGTAGACACTGATGATGTATGTGTAGACCCTGAGGATGTATGTATATACCCTGGTGATGTGTATATAGACCCTGGTGATGTGTGTATAGACCCTGGTGGTGTATGTATAGACTCTTGTGATGTGTTTTTAGACCCTGTTGAGGTATGTATAGACCCTGGTGATGTATGTATATACCCTGGTGATGTGTGTATAGACACTGGTGATGTGTGTATAGACCCTGGTGATGTATCTATATACCCTGGTGATGTATGTATATACCCTGGTGATGTGTGCATAGACCCTGGTGATGTATGTATAGACCCTGGTGATGTATGTATAGACCCTGGTGATGAATGTATACACCCAGGTGATTTGTGCATAGACACTTGTGGTGCATGTATAGACCCTGGTGATGCGTGTATAGACCCTGATGATGTGTGTATAGAACCTGGTGAGGTATGTATAAACCCTGGTGATGAATGTATAGACACTGATGATGTATGTATAGACCCTGGTGATGGGCGTATAGACCCTGGTGAGGTATGTATAGACCATGATGATTTTTATAATATACACCCTTAGACCCTGGTGATGTGTGTATAGACCCTGGTGATCTCTGTATAGACCCAGGTGATGTATGTATATAAGGAGGAAAAAAATTTCACAGCAATGGAAAACATTTAAGTTTCCCTGGAAAAAGATTAATATTAAATACTTTCCACGGGATAATATCTAAAAGGGATACTATTGAATGTTACATTAAAGACCCTGGTTCAAACTCCGTATAGACCCTGGTGATGTATGTATAGACCCTAATGATGAGTTTATAGACCCTTGTGATGTGTTTATAGACCCTGGAGATGCATTTATATACCCTGGTGATGTATGTAGACCCTGGTGATGTATGTATAGACCCTGGTGATGTGTGCATAGACCCTCGAGATGTGTGCATAGACCCTCCAGATGTGTGTATAGACCCTCCAGATGTGTTTATAAACCCTGGTGATGTATGTAGACCCTGGTGATATATATATATATAGACCCTGGTGATGTAGATGGCAGTGAGTGGTGTGTATATAGGTCTTTAGTGCTCACATGCCCACGTGAACTCCAGGTAAGTCAACCTGCGTTAAGGCTAGGGAACTGGGGAAGGCAATGCTCACATTAAAATGCAAGGTGCATTTCTGTTAAATGTTCCTCTTCACGTCGTATATAACTTGTTTATATATTTGACGGTTCTCCTGGCAGAGGAGGAAGTTACTTGAACAGAACAGAACAGATAACATATGACCTGTGTTCAAATGTTTTTAAATGATATCATTACCCTTATAAGTAACAAGCTAATTGATAAATGTTTAAATATCATTAGCGTATCATTGGTACGATTACATTCGCTTTAAAATTGTCAACAAATTTTTGGCTCTCATTTTTGTCGAGGTCCAGTCAGCATGGCCAGAAACGAAAGTAGATTTGCGCATGCTCAATAAATTTGCGCATGCGTACAGCCTGGTGATTTTCCTGGTTATTGTATGGTAAATGACACTACTAATATACCTCCCGAGGCAGCATAGACAAAAACGATGCTAGTGACAAAATGGCGTCTCACGCCTCGTCACGGAAAAACACTGATTTCTGGTAATCGGCTGTAGTTTTTTAGACATGTGATATATGCAAAGGTTTGTTACAACAGTAGCAATTAAGTCATCACAATTTCCCGTAAATACATTGCATTTCGTGCTAGATTTTCGTTATTTTTTCCATACGTCCGCCATTTTCAAATCCCAAAAGTTGGGTTTTGCCTTTTCTCTTCTAAACTGAGAGAAATGTTAAAAATATAGATAAGATAAGACTATATTTATGAAATATGTATTATTTAAACAACGAGGAAACTAAAACAATGGAAATTAAGTCTTTTGATTGTATGTTTGTATGTAGTAGGTCGTTGTGTGTTGTGTTTGTGTACACGTCCTAGTGGCTGACCGTAATTACACATGTACACACCAAGCACATTGATATCTGAAGTTCTTGTGTTATATATATCATCAGTTTTTAAAGATAGAACAATATGAAGATGTAGTTGTGTCAAAGTTTGATGGCCTTTTTATATCTGCAAGGCCAAAGTATCTGTTGCTTGCCAGATACTCCAGCATTTAAGAGTATAGTATCATCCAAACAAAATACATTGATGGGCCAGGTGCATGCTTTATGAAAACAATACAATTATCTGTCAACAAGGTTGGATTGTAACATATTCTCAAATCTTAAAATGTTTAGTCTTAAATCTTAAAGTACATGTAAGCTACATTTGTAATAAATTCATTATTCATTGGATTTTATAGATAAATCACCAATTGAAAAATTACATCTGCAATTTTGCAAATATATATTGGGTATTAATAAAAAAGCATCCAATTTAGCTTGTAGAATTGAACTAGGAAGACTTCCAATAGAGGCTGATATAAAATGTCACTCTTTATTGTATTTAAAAAGACTTTTTTCTAATAATATAAATCCTATTTTAAAAGAATCTTTTGAATTATCTCAAAATTTAGACAGTTCTGGAATATATACATGGTATTCGTATGTTAAAGATATAATGACAGAAACAGATTTAGTTGTTGAAAATTCAAGTGAAAAAAATATTAGTAAAAAATACACAAATAAAAATGAAAAAACAAAGATTAAAAATAAATTAAAATCTTATTATGAAAATTTTTATTTAAATAATTTTAGTTTATTTTTATCTTCAAGTTTATGAATTTTATTTAAATATATAAAACAGTCCATAGCCAAAGATTATTACTTGTCCTGTGCAAGATTTGAATATCGAAAAATTATTACAAAATTTAGAGTAAGTGATCACAATCTTTTAATTGAAAAAGGCAGATATTTAAAGATTCCTAGAGAAGAAAGATTATGTAAAAATTGTAACGTAATAGATGATGAAACACATTTTATATTAAATTGTTCCATTAATAGAACTCTAAGAATAGATTTTATCAGCTTCTTAAATAAT